>MU001863.1:0-84120 GCA_010093585.1 Melanomma pulvis-pyrius CBS 109.77
TTCTGTGTTTGCTGCACATGAAGAGGTAACCTGTATCCATATCTATACCCATATCCATATCCATACCCAGCCATACGCACCATATATTTCCGTCCAACACCACATGGCACTCGAAATCCCATCCCATCCCATCCTACTATCCTTTGTCTCTAGGCTTGAACGGCCTGATGGCAGACGATAAATATGCACATACATGTCATAACTACAATCATATCCATAGCCACATTCCCAATCCCAATCCCAATTCCCAATCCCAATCCCAATTCCCAATCCCAATCCCAATCCCAGTCCCAATCCCAAGAGCCACACACCAACGCCACACAACCCCCCATTGCCAGCTCCCCGCACCAAGAGAGACGCCAGAGAGGTCAAATATGCCACAATCCAATCCAGTCCAATCCAATCCCAATCCCAAACACAAACACAAACACGGAGACCAGCCCCAAGCCTAGAAATCCAGACGCTAGATTCCCCAGACGCTAGAATAGAGGAGATGGATCGCCGGCCACCGCCCTCCTCATGACGCAGGCAACAGACGACCCTCGTGTGTCGGACTCGAGACGAAGGGTGGGGTGGGTTGCATTGCGGGGGTCGGCGGGGCGTGGAAACCGAGGAGGTAGGGGGGTGGGGGGCTTCGGTGGGGAGTCCTAGGGCAATGGGTGGTGTGTGGCGGCTGCTATCAGTTGAGATTGAGATGGAGGAGAGACACGGGATGGCTATGGGATGAAATGCATAAACAAAGCAAAACATGGGACGAACAAGAGATGTGGATTACGGGTGGAGCCCGGGATGAGAGCGCGGATGCTTTTGCTAGATGTGCGCTCCGGCTATCAATCAGATCTATCTACCCACTGGCCGCAAGACCCGAGTTCACTCCCACTGCCGCTACCCTACCTGACCTGACCTGACCTGACCTGACCTGACCTGAGACCTGCATGTCCTAGTCATTGCCCGGGACGAACTCGGGAGACGCGGATGTAGTTGGCGCAAATACGTGAGACGAGATCATTTCGTCCGCTGTGGGAGGGCCTGTTCGGGGTTCTTCCACTCCTTGACAAAGGGTAGGAATTCCGGCTGCCCGGGGATGTACTTCTGCAGCACCTTTGGCACGGTGAAGCCATCGGGGGTCTGGTAGTTCTCGAGGATGCAGCAGAGGGTTCGCTCGGTGGCGCATACTGTTCGCTATTAACAGAGGTACTGGCATGAGGGATGTGGGGAATACGTACGTGTGCCGTTTAGAGCATGCACGTAGTCCTTGCGAACCGAAGTCTGCTTCTTGTGTCCGAATCGGATCTCAAGCTCGCGGGTCTGGTAGTCGGTGCAGTTGCTGCAGGAGACGAGTTCCTTGTACTCGCCGCCGCCGGTGACGGGGAACCAGGCCTCGAGGTCGCATTTCCGGGACGCGGCGTTGTCTAAAAATGGTCAGTGTACTAAGTCACACCACAAGATAGCGTTTTCGAAACTTACTTAACGCGCCACTGACGATGCCAACGATCTGATACGGAAGACCTAAGCTCTTGTAGAACTCTTCCGAGGTTCCTACCATTTCATCGAACGCTTCCCATGACTGTTCGGGTTTTGTGAGGAGAAACTGCTCCACCTTCTCGAACTGGTGTATCCTGAAGATGCCCCAGGCGTCTTTGCCGTGTGAGCCTGCCTCCTTTCGGAAATTTGTGGAGTACCCTGCGTACTTGATTGGGAGATCCGGGGCACCCAGCCACTCTTCTGAGTGGAGTGCGCTGATGGGCTGTTCCGAGGTTGCAATCTTCGAGATGTTAAGAAGCCGAGGTGACAAAACGATTGGGGTTCCAACTCACCAGGTACTTGTCCGTCGCCGGCTTGTCCTTGTTCTCCGTGACCTTGTACAGCTCCTCGTCGAAATCCGACAACTGCGCCGTCTTCGCCATCTGATCCTTCAGCATGAAGAACGGCGGCTGATTCGGCGTGTACCCCTTATTGAACAGAAACTCCAAGCCGTAATTGATGAGCGCAAGATTGAGAAACAGGCCATAGCCCGTCAGGCAGTATCCTCTGTGCCCCACGATCTTGACGCCCCTCTCCGGATCGTAGCCATTCAGTCTCGCCAGGACTCCGTGATGTGGGATCCAGCTCTCATCCGTCTTGACCTTTCCGCTCTCGGGCTCCCATGTTCGGTAAATCGCGTTGTCGTCTTCGTTGTTGGAGACCGGGACATCGGGGTGCACGTAGTTGCCGATGGATTTGACCTTGATGTGGAGTGCGACGAGCTTCTCGGCGGCCTCCTCTTCCTTCTTCTTCTTTGCCTCTTTCAGGTCTCCCATCTCCTTCAGCAGGTCGTCTGCGTTCTCCTTTGCCTTCTTTTTCTGCCCGACCTGTTTCTGGATCGCGTTGATTTGGGAGGCGATTTGGGTTGATGCATACTGCGCTACGCCAATGTGTTAGTCGAATTCTCATCCAGATCTGGCAATTTTGTGTGCATTGAGGACGGCTGGTGGGACCGGTTTGTGAGAGATGGGAGCACACACTCTTCCGGTGATCCTCAAAATCATTGATAATCTCATCTACAAGCTCGACCTTGGCGTATCTCTTGCGCTGGCTCTCGCGAATCTTCTCGGGGTCGCCGCCGCGCTCGGTGATGAAGTCGTTGCTATTTACCCCACCACGGTCAGTCCACGTCGCGTCTCGGCGCAGAAGATTAGTATGGAAGAGGTGGGACGACTTACACGTCCAACATGCTGTGCTGATGGTTCAATAATCTGCGAGGGGGGGAATTGGGGACAGGCAGGCGGAAGTTTTGCTTGAAGACTCAATAAAGAACAGTCGTGTCCAGCAAAGTCGCTTGAGTCAGGCACCGCGCTGGTCTGTGCCATGGCGGGGCAGGTGTGGCGGTGCGCCAAGCGTGAATGGAGGCCCATGGGAAAAAGCAACATGAGCTCGGTGGAACAGAGTCCGAGTCTCTCTCCTGTACCTTCGCTCCAAATTTCCTAGACAGGCAGACCGAGAAGGCCACGTGAAAGTGTCGAAGACTGCGAGTTCTCTGTCATAGCTTCAGAGCTTCCTAATCAAGCTCGGCTATAGAATGGAGCTGCTTCATGCATGTACCAGAGCAAGCGTGTTCGTTCCATGGTGTGGGAAGAGTTCTTCGTAACAGTCTTTGTTGTCCGTGTCATAATCCAGGTACCCGTCTATCTAGAACCAAAGGAGAAACCCATGAGCGGGAATATATGAATGCGAGACCCAGTACCAAAGCCAAAGGCAAAACAAACGCCTATTAGCCCCTCCGCCAGACACCATTACGCCTCGATAGAGACCTCCCGTCGCGCGCGCAAAGTACCCCAATCCCGTCTGTCCTCTATATCCGTCTAAAGTATTCCGTCGAACCCGTACAAGCCCCCATTCTCCCTCCCATCATGTTCTCGTTACGACGTGACGCAGTGTTCTCTGGCCGCGTTCTGAAGCTTGGTCATGAACCCGAGCCCTTGCCGACGGAGCGCGTGTTAGCCAATACTTACATGACGTGACACTTGCTCCCGCCAGCGGGCTCACTAGGATTCTGACTCTTCTCGACCTCGGCGATTATGAGGTCGAAGGCCTTCTGCACATTCTCATTGTACCGCGCGCTCGCCTCGGTCCAGGCGCACTTGAGCTCCTCGGCGAGGGCCTTGCCGTCCTCGGGCTGCACTTGGCGCTGCTCGGGCCGTAGATCAGACTTGTTGCCAACGATGACGAGGGGGACCCAATCGGTGCCCTGGGCGAGAGAAGGTGTCAGCGGTGGCCATGGCGGGGAGACGGAGAAGACTCACGAGGTGGTTGAGGATCTTATCGCGTATGATGCGGGCCATCTCAAAGCTCTGCTTGCTGTTGACCGAGTACACTATGATGTAGCCATGGATTCCAATGAAGTGCTTCGAGTTCAGGATGCTGTATTCATCCTTAGATGGGTCCGTGTCAGTGTGGGGTTCCTCATAAGTTCAGCTGGAGCATTCACACGCGTAAAGCAGAGGTGCTGGCCTGTGGGAAGGGCCTTGCAGAGCGAAGGCGGGGTGGTGGAGCTGGGGGAGGCGAGCATGGAGCTGGGGAAGCGGGGGGGAGGAAAAATGTACCTGGCCGGCAGTATCAATGATCTCGGTCGCAAAGTCCTGCCCCTTGTAGCGAATAATTTTGCTAAAGGTGTTCTCAATGGTGGGATAGTAGCTCTCGACAAAGTGGCCGTCGACGAATTGGACCGTCAGACTCGATTTGCCTGCGGGCGGTGTGGTCAGATGTGGGAGCTTCACGTGAAGATGGGGCGGGCTGCAGGCAGGACACGGCGCGCACTCACCCACGGACCTGCTGCCAACGATGGCAATCTTTCTCTGCTTCGGGGCCGGCATCTTGCTGGCTGTCTGTGACGGTCTGGAGGAGGCGGAGCGGCTCGCCAGATTTGAGGGAGGAGGGCTGGAGAGGACTGCAGAGGGTCGAAGAGGATCGGAGAGGATCCGAGAACAATGGATCTGGGAGAGGCTGATGCCTGCGCCGGTGGTCGCCGCTTGCTACTTTGGTCTACCACGGCAGCTAGGGGCACAGGCTCAGGCTCGGTCAGCGGCAGGCGGGCTCGAGTAAGTCGTGAGTAGCAGTGCACCTGGGGCGACGAGGGCACTGTGGCTGTTCAGCGGGCAGCACTATGTAGGGCGTGGCGGTCGGGCGTGGCTGTCGGGCGTGGCTCTCAGGCGTCAGGGCTTCCCAGGGCAGCAGAGGACAAAGGGCGACGGATGCCGTCATGTCTCGGGGGCGCGCTGCCATATAACATTTGCTCCGTGGTTGGGCTGGGCCGCGAATCCATTGACATCAGGTAACAAGAAAGCCCGCGATTCGCTCCGAGCATATACACGCCTCCTCCAGCACCTCAACGCCAGACGAAGAGCAGACAGGCGCACGGCGACGCCGGCTGCTGGGCCCACGCTGCCCGAGAATTAATTTTACCCGACCGCAGAGTGCGCTGCACACCTGTCCGCACAAGACGTGGCCTCGAATGTCCGTCCTTTGGCGTGCGAGTCGAGGCAAAATGCACGCCGTTCGCGGCGCCCGTACCGACTAGCTGGAAACCTGTGCGGTCCAATTCAGCCCTAAATCCACACCCTGATTTAGCCAGATCGTGGCAAATATCACCGTCGTGCTTCCAGCTGCCTTCTTCGTCTGCGTCTGCGTCTGCGGCTGCGTCTGCTACCCAGATCCCCAAGACAGATGGACAGCATCGACATATACAGTACAGCCTAAACCAGAGTCCGTTGATCGTGTTTTTCATTTTATCCCCCCAGGCCCTTCGCCATGTCGTCCGGGGAATACTGCATATCCTGGGGTATCTCAACTCAAGTACATGATTCAACAAGAACAAACGCCTGCCAATGACCCACCCCAACCTCCTTCACAAGACACTCTCCAGATGCCCAGAATAGACCGACATGCACTGCATAGCATGCATGCACAATAACACCCGCTCGCTGCCGGCCTACGCCTCCGCCTCCGCCTTCTCCAACCTCTCCACAACAAGCAGGAGCCGCATAGTAAACATGCGCCAAGTCTCCCTGCCCTCCTCACCCTGGAACTGCTTTGTCTCGCGGTCGACCCTTTCGTTGTAGCGGACAAATTCCTTGATGCTTTCGACGAGCATGTCCATCTTCCGTCCGGGAAGGCGCGAGCGGACCTTGTACCGCACCACCTCATTTAGACATAGATTGCCAAGTAGGAGGGAAAGATAGCCAACTGTGACACTCGACTGTGACTCTTCCATTGAATCGGCCTGTCTCGAGTTAGCAATCCGCCATTCAACCCGGAAGACGACAACGACAACGGAAACGTACCTGTGCAGCCCGCTCCGACCCCTCGAGGAAGATGGTCACCAACGCATCTACCAGCTCATCATCGTCTGCCACAACCCCTATCCTCGCCTGGTCGCTGAACTCGGCTAGATTTATCATCGCACCCAAGCTGAGAATCAATCCCTCTAGCACCTCGGTGCGTTGCTCCTCCTCAAGCTCGCCCGCCAGTAGTTTGAACTTGTGACTAATAGACTTGACCATGGGTTTAACAAAACTAGGCCCGGCGAAGGCATCGCAAGCTTTTGGCTTGTTGTTGGTGAGGTTCATGCAGAGTCGGATCGCCAGCTTGATCGGTGAGCCACCACTAGCCTCGAAGAAGACAGGCATCATTTCCACCAGACGTCGCACAACATCGTCTGACCACGTGGCTTGCCTTTCCTTGGACACGGAGACAGCCTCCATTATCGAGAACGCGAGGTCAAGTATGATGAGGTCCTGTGCCGTTTCCTTGCCACTTTTCAGGCGATTGCATGGGCCAGAAGCAATGTCGAGAAGCTTGCTGATTACCTCCTCGGAGAAAAGCGCCTCTGTACTACCAGCTTTCCGCAGGGCAAGCACGAGCATTTCTAGGGTTTTCATGCCCAGTAGCTGCGGTGAAACCTTCTCGGGCGTCTCCTGTCCCCAGATTGAGGATTCTTGTACAAGTGTCCGAAGTCTAGACACAGACTCTTGTCCGATCTTCGATAAGTTGGTTTTCCGGTCCTTTGCAATTCTGCTGACGTCTACACCCGAGTCCAGAAGCTTCGTCAGCGTTTCCATGATATCAGAGTGGTATATCTGATCCAGCACCGTGTACCCGGGCTCAGTCTTGAGGATGAAGGCTGTAGCTGCCGCTGCGGCAAAGTCAAAGATGATTTCGCCTTTCGATTTGATGCTACCAAGGAATTGGTGGCCTAGAGCAGATTCGAGGAGTTGCTCAATGAGCTTTTCATCCGTCATCTTTATGCAGAATTCCAGCATGGCACTGCGCCGTAGGGAGCTCCCAAGCCCCCCCTTGCCCGAAATATCATCAATGGCGCTCTGAGCCTCTAGTTGGAACTTGTGATTTTGTGCTTGCTTTCGGAGCTCGTGAATGCCTCGCACTTGGCTTGATGGGTCATCCTCGTCTTCCGAAATAGATTTTGGCCTCTTCTTCGAACCAAATCCGAGTCCTGGGAGGTCGTCTAAATCCATGGACATGAGAAGTCCATCTTCTAAACTTGTTTCCTCGACATACGACCGCTGCTTGGCGTATGTGACTTTTGAGCTATTATTCAACAGGAGAGCATTTTGTGACGCTTGTGAATTGTTTATCGCCTCCGAATCAACCTCCATCTCATCAAGTGCAACGGCAGAGGGTGTTTCTTTCCCCTTGGTCACGGGAGCGGACACGGTAGGAATCGCTGTCATGTCCTCCTCCGTTTCCTCATCGCTCTCACTGTCATCTTCTGACTCTGAATCCGATGCCGCTTGAATAAGTGTGTCGATGAGTCTAGGTTTCCGCGAATAGGTGGTCTGAGGAATATCCGAAGAAGATCTAGCCAATCCAGCAACAAGGGACTGAGGCTTTCGATCCGTAATTCGTAGTCTCGATATGCTGGGCATGCCTGGGGTAATTGACGCCGAAGAATCACCTAATAGATTGTCGAAAATGACCTTCTGTCGGGGTGTCACTGAGCCAGTCATTGTAGCCTTTGCTGGCCGAACAAGAGGCGTGGCGGGATCCTGAATATCGTACATAGTCACATCGTCTTCGTTGATGACTTCAGACAGTTCAGTCACATGTGACGGTTTCGACAAAGGCCGTACCGCAAGCATTCCATGTAATTTTGCAGGTGAAGACTGGCCTTTGGCAATAGGAGCCCTCACTGGCGCAGGTACAGACCGTAATCTTGTCCGTTTTGGCTTGTTTATCGCGGGCTCTTCTGACCCGACATGCTTCAATGCCAAAGCTGGTCCGCTTGGACCATGTCCGGGGGATATGCAATCCTCCTTCTTCTGGTATTTTTTGCTCCGCTGAGGCACAGATGCCTCTCGTACCTTGTCCATGGTTCCTGTTTCCTTGGGTGCCGTTGAAGAGGAGATGGACGCCCGCCGCTTGCGCTTCTTCGATGCGTTCGAGTCATCGGATTCGATACGTCCACCTGGAGAAGCTTGACCATTGGTTGTCGGGGCTATTATGGGAGTTTTGGCTCGAGGTAACGGAGCCGGTCGAGGTCGTCTTGTGCTCCGCGCGGGAACATCTCCCTCAGACGAAGGTACATCGAATATATCCAAGTCTAATGACGGCTTCGCTGTAGGTTTCTTGAGTGGCAACACAGACGCACTCTTGATCCTCTTATGTGTGTTCGTGGTGTGTGGTACGGGATCCGCCACCTGCGACGCAACTTTTGGTTTCACAGCCGGTCGCTTCACGGCTTGTACCTGTCCTCGTTCACCACTTTCAGGTTTGTGCGAGATCTGGGAAACCTTTGTTCGTCGTATCGGGGGCGCAAGTGAAACGTCTGATGACGTTGTTTCGACTTGATTTGGGGCTGGTAATTTTTGGAATAGGTTGACGGGTTGGCGTGCAAGCTCGGGTTTGCGCAATGGTTGTGGGGTCTTTCCTATTCGCCGTCTTGGTGGTGCTGCTTCATCGTTGGATGATGGCACATCGAAGTCGTCGGCGGGAGCGGCTTTCTTTGGGGCTTGTTTTTGTATTGGCTTCAAGATCGGCTTCAATGTCTGCTTCAAAGTCTGCTTCGGAGCTTGCTTCTTTGTTCGTGGTGGTGATGGCGGGGTGACCATGTCTTCGTCGGAGGGCACATCGAAGACATCATGCGTCTCGGTTGTCTTTGGTAGTTTCGTGCGAGTGCTCGAGAGCGTTCCCAGAGCGCGGCCTGCTCCCAGAGCTCCTCCTCCTCTGGGCCGTTGCAGCGTGCCACTAACAGATAACGGCTGTTTGCGCGGCGGGTCAGGTGCAGGCGCATCATCACCGCTCCAGTCGAGATTAGTAGATGCTCGCGACGGCTTCTTCCCGTATGTCGCGATCCGCTTGCGGCGGTCCGCCGTGGTGAAGGTTGAGGACATGGCCGTGGCCATGGATGGGTTCAAAATCGCGTGGTGATCCTGGGGAAAATCTCACACGCGCATAGCAATGGGAAGAATCGGAGAGAGGGGCGTAAGTGAAGGGAGATGTGGGTCACATCGGGTGGGACAGGAAGTCGCGTGTGTTTGTTTCGGTTCTGTTGTTGCGTCAAATAAGTTGAATGCCATGACGAAGCCGGAAGTGTGGCTGGTGCAGAGGCATGTGCATCCTGCAGGGTTGAACTGCGCTACAAAATGCTATTCCCGAATTGGAATGGCGCCTCAGCTAGGTGATGGAGCCCGCCGATGGTCACGAGCTTGACATCGGGGAACTCCAGTCTTCGTCTCTTCTACTCCTCTTCTCGAATCTTATCTTTTCACCTTCCTCTATGCGAGTTTAGGTCTATGCTCAGCGCTAGGTGAACATTGACAACCATTGGGCTTTCAACCCCACCTCAGTCGCGCACACTACACAATTTCGATCCATTTCAGTCCAGCCTCGAGAATCTGCACCCTATCGCTCATTATCAATTCCGCTTAGACACAACTCTCGGCTGGCGTATATGAAAGAACAGCGAAGGACTAAGTTGATCTATCGAGTCTCTCCTCGGAGTCCCTGAATTCGACAACAAAAGCCATCTCTGGAACTGGACACGTGCATTCGACAAGATGAGCTCTGATTCCCAGCCTGGAGCTCCTTCGCAGTCGGTTGGTCCCGAGTACCAGCCAGCTACGCAGAAACCCAAGGCCACGGTCTCTACCGTGATCCCCCAGTCCAATGTCACCATCCTGCCGCAGACTTCGCAGTTGATTGCGCTGCTAACGTAAGATTTCATCGATGCCTGATTGACACATGTTAATCGAGCTGCATAGCATGATTCGGGACAAGAACACTGGCCGAGCTGACTTCATCTTCTACTCCAACCGCATCATTCGACTACTCGTAGAGGAAGGTCTCAACCATCTCCCCACGGTGGAGCACTCGATTACCACCCCTGTTGGACGAACGTACTCGGGCGTAAAGTTCGAGGGCAAGATCTGTGGCGTCTCGATTATGCGTGCCGGTGAGTCTATGGAGGAGGGCCTGCGGAATTGCTGCAGGTCCGTGAGGATCGGCAAGATTCTCATTCAGCGTGACGAGGAGACTGCAAAGCCAAAGCTGTACTACGATAAACTGCCCGAGGACATTGCGGACAGATGGGTTATGCTGCTTGATCCTATGCTTGCCACAGGTATGGTGTTCAAATGCTTTTATATTGTTCGAGACTGATTGTCATCGAGGTGGCTCTGCTCTCATGGCTGTCGATGTGCTCAAGTCTCGGGGCGTTCCAGAGGACCATATCCTGTTCCTCAACCTGATTGCAAGTCCAGAGGGAGCAAAGAACTTTGCCGAGCGATTCCCTAAATTGAGGGTCGTGACGGCGTTCGTGGACCAGGGCCTAGACGAGAAGAAGTAGGCAACTTTCTCCTGATACGCTTTCCTATGCTAACATGACGCTTAGCTACATTGTTCCAGGTCTAGGAGACTTCGGAGATCGCTTCTACACCATGTAAGTATCTCCAGCTGTGAACTTGCTTTCAGGAGGGGTCATAACTCCAGATCGAATGGTCTCGGCCTGTTATCTTTTAGAATGTTGGAATACTACAACTCGTTGTTTCCACTGGGACATACACCTTCAAATGCATACATCTTCTGGAACATACGATATATAGCGTAGGCTAAATCAAACTATTCAACCTCACAACATGAGGGGTATGAAGGGGCTCCCCAACAGCTGTGAGCATCCAGGCCTAACGGCAAGAAGTGAAGCATTACACTTCCATTGAATCCTTTTGGTGCAGAATCTACGCCGAAATCCTGGTATTCCCAAACGCCGCATATGCCACCTACCCCAGTCCTTTGTTGAGCCCCCCTAGTTGTACAAAGACGTTCCGGTGAAGCGTGTCATCAATCATCGTAGTCTCCTTCGGCGTCTAGGTCGTCGTCGACGATGAAGTCATCCCCTCCTCCTCCAGCTGCAGCAGTAGCAGGCCTCGAAGGCGCACCGCCCCGATGTGCTGGTCTCTCTGTAGCAGTGCCCGCCGCTTCCTTGGCTACCGCGTCGCAGGCATCGATCCAGTCTGCATAGACGTCGACAGGGGCGGAGAGGTCTACCACGTGTCAGTGCATCGTCCTTGCTGTATTCCCGAATCCAGACTGCCACGTACAGTTGATGTTGGTCTGAAATGTTTGACCGCAGACCTTGCACTGCAGGTTGCCGACGCCGGACTTCTTCTCAATGGACACGGATACCGAGTTCTCGTGGTTGCAGAACAGGCACTGGAACGTCGTGGGGAGCTTGTCGTTCTATTGGATGTATTAGGGGCGGCCTGGAATGCTGTGCGCGCGCGAGAGGCATACCCGTTTGGGGCCCTGGACCTTGGTCGCCTTCTTTCGTTTGCCCTGTGCATTATGAGCGTGAATATTCACGCCAACGGCCGCGCAACTTACCATGGTCGGAGTCGCGTCTGTCGAGCGGTTTATATGCGCAGATGCGGGTTGGCGCAAGGGCAGGAGGGCGGGTGTCAATGAGGGTCGGGTTCGAGTTGGACGCGGTCACGATTCACGAGCGCAATTGTCGTGAAAGTGGAGACCCTGGAGAGCTCCGACACCCGCACACACCGCCCTGGCAGCTGCCCAAAGCGGCGATAAGCTACACCAATCAACGATAAGCACCCGCTGACGGCCAATCAGCATCAAGAATTGTAGTCAGCCCTCACTTGTCACTGCCATTCCACCTCTCGCCGCTCCCCTCATCCAGCGCACACACGAGACTGTATTTGGCGGCTCCACCGCATATAAAGACCCAACGCCGCCTGCTTTCCCCTGGGTCTCCATTTGCCTCCAGAACCATCTCTCAGCATCCTCCATCCTCTACATCCAATCATCCAATCATCCAGCGGTTCGTTGTCCAGAGTCCGTAGCGGAAGCAGACGGAGCGTTCACGTTGGGTCACGGTCGTCTCCTGAAAGCGTATCTCTTTGTCATTGTATGAAAGCGTTCCAAACAAGCAATGTCTACCGAAAGCTCAAGTGATGCGCTTCTTAAGGAGATCCTAGACGGGATGAAGGCGCTGCGGCAGGAGAACTCGCAACTTGCGTCTGCCGTCGACCTCATCAACGGCCGCGTGAATATGTTGGCGGGCGTGAAGCAGCTCAAGGATGAGGCCTTGAAGCGAGCCTCAGATGATGCCACCGTCAAGGCGGAGGCAGCAGCGAAGGCCGAGCAGGCCAAGACCGTAGAGGCCGTTAGTCAACAGTATGAGCAGCCGCCCGCCAATATTGATACTGCCCCTCGTCGAGCAAGCGTCTCAAAGACTTCAAAGATTATCCTGACGTCGTACCCCGGCCAAGCGGGCGTTGATCCCCTGCCTATGGAATGGGGCGACAAGGATTTCAGCGTCAGGGGCCCCGTCGTCGTGTCCAGGCATCCGAATACGATTCGTAGACGCAATGGTATGTTTCTCTTCCACCGTGTATTAGATTTGATTTGGCTGACATGTGTAGCTATCGGTGCCCATGGAGGTTCTTATTCCATCTACCATGCTCTCGCGGTAGCAAGTAAGGATCTGGACGTGAACCACAAGGCAGACTTCACCAACACCGAGCCTGCTGCAAACATTGGTCCCTTCCCACAATGGAGCGACAAGAAGAAGATTGTTGCCATGGATCCACTTGGTCACCTTGCTCCCTGGCTGTTCAAGGATGTTATGGACAAAGAAGATATCGAAATCAGGCCTACTATCGCCGTCACCAGAGCCCACATGAAGCTTCCTGAACTAGAAGCTAGCGTTAGGGCAGGGCGTCTTGTTCCGGATGGAAAAGTGTGCTTGAATGAGACTGGAGAGCTTGCGGTGACTAAGGTTGCCGTGGAGCCCGTATGGTACCTCCCTGGAGTGGCTGAGAGGTTCGGAATTGGTGAGTCTCAGTACGACATCTATTGAACATAATTGACTAATGCTTTCGGCCAGATGAGGGAACCCTTCGTCGATCATTGTTCGAGGAGACTGGCGGATCTTACCCTGAGCTTATCACCCGACACGACATCAAGCTCTTCCTTCCCCCAATCGGCGGTCTCACTGTCTATATTTTCGGCGACCCGGCCAAGATGTCAGATCCCAACTCCCGTCTCGCTCTTCGTGTCCACGATGAATGCAACGGCAGTGACGTCTTCGGCTCTGATATTTGCACTTGCCGACCATACCTCATCTTTGGTGTAGAGGAAGCTGTCAAGGAAGCTCAGAAGGGTGGCAGCGGTGTTGTCATCTACTTCCGCAAAGAAGGCCGAGCTCTAGGCGAGGTGACCAAGTACCTCGTGTACAATGCACGAAAGAGAGGGGAAGACAGGGCTAGCGAATACTTCCAGAGAACAGAGAATATTGCCGGCGTGAAGGATATGCGGTTCCAAGCCCTGATGCCCGACGTGAGTCTTTACTTCTCCTTCAATATTCGCACTACCAGATCAGGCCGATTATGTACCTGTCGATCCACATACGGACAGTCACACCACTGACACATTTACAGATTCTTCATTGGCTCGGTATAACCAAAATTGATAGGATGCTCAGCATGTCCAAGTAAGTCTCGCCCCAGGTTTGCAGCAACTATTCCTCTCACGGTTACTCCGGTCCCCGCGTACGTGGAACAGACTAACGGTGGCGTAGCATGAAGCACGACGCGATAGTTGAACAAGGCATCCCGATCCACGAGCGCGTCCCCATCCCTGAAGAGATGATTCCAGAGGACAGCCGCGTCGAGATCGACGCCAAAATCCAAGCTGGCTACTGTAAGTCTCCCATCCTTCCACCCACTACGCATGCCGTTGCCGAAGGATCAGCGCTCGCTGTGAATCTAGACACCCCCCTCCCGATTACTTTCCATGCCCGGATTGGAGCTGACGTGCAAATTCATAGTCACGACTGGCAACGTCATGTCGATGGAGGAGCTGGCCAACGTAAAGGGTCGTGGTTGGGAGGACATCGATGTACGTGGACATTCCCGCTATTCCTATTTGCCGGGCTGAAAAAATTGCTGACTCCAATCATAGCACTGAGCGATGGCGTTGTTGGGGGTTTAATGGGGAGAAGGCAGCAGCAAAAGGTCATCTGCGCTCGGCTCTTGAGAATGTAGGACGCAATTGGCCTTCTTATAAGCATGACTTGCGCCGTTGTCGCGTCCGCTGCTCGGCTCGGTAAGGCACGGTCGCGACGTGCATGGTATGTATGGATGCTGGCTACAATTTGTCTCCTCGGCCCCGCCTGGACAGACCCGCGTATCCCACGGCTGCTGATAAGGAAGAAACGACTCGTAGAAAAAAGAAATGGAAAATGAAAGAAAACCACCCCGCGGGTCATGCAGTGCTTATTGTGCGCGTCGCCGCCTATGTATGTCTTGAACGATTGGTTTGCTTGCTTTTTCCGCTACATCATCACCCCGAAGGGCGGGGGGAGGGGGAATAAACACCACGCGCCGCTGACGACATGCCATCGAGCACGACTTCCCCCTCTACTCTACTCAGCTCAGCACTATTTCTACTTGTCCAGTCATTCCCGTGTTCGTCTGCGGGCCGCATCTGCCCGTCATGCCCAAGCCCCAATCCTAATCCTCCACTCGACCTATCCATCCTCCCACCGTCCCCGCACCTGCTACACCAAGCGCCGCCACGCAGGCTGTGTGCTCTCCACGGGCTAGGCAGAAGGGCTGAGGGATAGGTTATCGCTCTCGCTGTATGTCATCTGCGTCCGCATGCGCAGGTGGGCTGGAGCTGTGCGAGCTATCTTGCAACAACACACGGCAGACGCAGGGTAAAGCAAGGCAAGGCAAGGCAAGACAAGGCAAGGCAACGCACGAATCTCCAATCGAGGCCACCAGCCTCAGATGGAAAGCCGGCAGCCCAGCGTCTGTAGGGCCCTTGGCGAAAGCATGCAGACCACGGGCGGGCGTCTGCTGTAACACACGAGTACCAAACCCGCCCAGTAGATATAGTATGTGTTACAGTCAGATAGATGGATAGATGCGTATAGCAGAGCAGCCTGTCCTTGCACGCACGTTTTCCCCTTCCGCCCTACCCGCCTCGCCTTCCTAGCCCGCCTACCATCTCCGCAGACAAGACGCAGACAGGACGCACAAGTAGATGAATCGGGGTCGCATGACTCCTCGTACGTGGGCCCTCGAACTCGCTCCCAATCAAGCTGATAGGTAGGAGGACCCGGTAGTGCGAGAGTGTGCCGGCGCGGCCCGCTTTGGGCTCGACCGCTTATTGCAGACGGAGGCCCGTTGAGGGTGGTCGGGGGCGTGTCTAGGGGCATGAGGTTTAGATGGGGGATACGTACGAGGGAGGGAGTGAGGAGCAGACGTGGTGTTCTGGCTCCGGTACCGCACCGTCCGTGGAAGCTAATTGGGTTGCTGGAGGCACGTCTGGCATGCGGGCTGCGACGCGGCGGGGGAGGCGCGCACGTGAGGGATCGGCTCTTGGAGGCACGCATGGCATGGTACAGCAGGTTCTCGCCCACACGAGGGGACGTTGCATTGGGGGATTTAGAGCAGAGGGACGGGCACGGCGCAAGGCAGGATCGGCGACTTCTGGCCTCGGGCTAGATCTGGGTTATGGGACAGGGAGAGAGAGAGTGTGTGTGCCCCCAAAAATATTTGCCCCGAGGTGGGAATATGCCCGTAAGAGGAGAAGAGATGGAAGCAGATGGTGCAAGGTTGGGGGGTCCAGAAGGTGGCGATATGCGGCTATGCAGGGCGAGGCTTCGTGGTGCCGAGTTTGTGGTGTGCCGCCTTTGAGCAGGATCGGCGCGGTTTGCAAATCGATGGATCGGCAGTACAGTGCCACAGTGTTACTATAGTAGCGGGGAATTTTTGAGTGTGTGGGAGGAGAGGGAGGAGAGGGGCTGAGGTTTGGTTTCGATGCCCAGGCGCATTGTTGGGATTGGGGAATGGCAGTGTGGGTGCACGGCAGCCGTGTACCTATCTGTACCTATCTGTACATATGAATGGGAATCTGGTCTCGATAGGGCATGGAGGGCAGGGCAGGGAATAATTCGCATGGTGAGAGTCTCGACGAGGGAATGGAAGGGAAAGATGATCTGATCCGGCGGAAAGGGCTGAGATGGGTGTGTGGCTTCTGGCTGCTCACAACCTTAACCGCTCCACAGGACCAGTCCAGCGCTTGTGGGCCTGGGGGTAGCGCTGCCGAAACAGCGGTGGCTACGCTCGTTCCACATCTACGTACTCGAGGCTTCATAACGGACTGGGCAGCAGGACATGGGCTAGGCTTCTCGGCCTGCTGAATCCGTGTCGAGATGCGTGCAAAGCGCTGATGCTACGAGGGGGCTAAATTAGTGAGGGTCTGAAGAGGCCGAGTCATAGTTCTGGTTTTTGATGAAAATGCTGCGAGCTGAAAGGCGTACTAAGAGAGGAGAGAACGGCCGAGCAGGACGCTTCTGCGTTGCACTAGAAGGCTGGATATTATGCCCTGAGGTTTCAAAGTTTCGACGTGAGGCGACGAGGCGGATGTGGGGCTGGTTGAAATGAGATGGGTTACAGATCAGAAGGTACAAGAGTTACAGGCGTGGAAGGGAGCGTGGGCGAGTCGTCGACGGACGCTGAGACGCACGAGGAAGAGGGCTTGGGGGTGGAGCGGCCATACCCGCCCGCGTACCAGTCTTGTACGTGGCCGTCGCTTAATCGTCGCACCTGAAGCAATATCCTACACCGTAAGGCGAGGACACATTTGACGGCGGATGAGTGGGATGACGAGGTGGATGTCCGTGTTGGCTGGCTCGTGGTGCGCTCTTATTCCCTGGCGGCGTCGCAAGGCGAGATGTCACTGTGCCTGGCGCGCTCTGCATCGTGCTCCGCATGTCATCTCCTTTGTGCACTGTGTGGGCGTGAGAGGGAGGCCGCCGCGGCCGCTGTCGTCATGCGGATTGGTACCATATGCATCATTATACTTGCAGAGGTGAGATTCATCGCACAAGCCCGTCGGCGGTCCTATCGATAGAGGATAAGGATTATGGCCCCTCTCACTTCCAAGGCACGACCAGGCCCTCCCTCCAACTTCCAAGTCGAGGGCGTCTCCCCCTGAGCGCTGTGGCTTGTCTCGTCGTGGCCTCTCTACCCCCCCCTTCCACCCATACACATCCATGACGGATGCGTTTGTTGAACGCAGCCTCCCTCCGCCGATTCGACCGGCTCACACCTGACCCCGCCGCCTTGGAACCCGCACTCCCGACGACGGGCCTGCGATGCCAATCAGGCACGCGGGAGGGCGCTGGAGATGGCCGTCTGTTCAGTGCTAACAAGTGCCGCTGCCGACTAAATAAACAGAGTGGTGGCAGCGTCCTAGTTGCGACGGCGGCCAGCACACGCGTGCAGCAACGCGAGTCTAGAGAGATGAAGTGAGGTGGTCGTGTGTCGGCTGAGGGCGAGTCAGGACGTATGAACGGATGACAGCGCAGCCCGGCTACCTGTGAGTTTTTTAAACGGTCCACGTTTTTTGGCGGCGTGCATTTGCATGCAACCAGGGCCCAGAAAAGTCACAATATGTTGAGTGGGGAGCTCCGGCTGCTGATGCAGCTGGCGCGCGCAGGGGAGCCCTGCCCGTGCAGAGGCGTTTCTGTACGCCGGTAGTATGGGGTGAATGGCGTCTGGGCGTGGGTCAGGACATTATTACTACTTCCTCGTCCAGGCCCTCTTATGCCCTCGCCATTCCATCTTGCTCGCTCACGTCCAATTCAACACCCTCGAGTCCATACTCCCAAATCCTCTCCAACATGGCCACCAACAACACAAAGTACTACTATTCGCTACCCACCCAAGCACCTCAGCAACAGCGATCAGGCAGCCGTCGCCCGCCTCTGACGCCATCGACCGTTTCCTCGCCATGCCTCACCACTCACGCTCCCATAGCCAGTCGAAGAGACTCTGGCTCGGGGAGTCCGACCAAGGCGTCGGCTCTCCTCGCAAAGGTTGCCTCGCACCCAACCTCGCCTCGAGGGGAAACACCTGTGACAAGCCCATTGCCATCACCAACCTCTCGGCCGGCCGAGATGCACTCGAGTCCAATGTACTCACCAGAGAGGCCTGCCATTTGGAGGAGCGAGAGTGCTCGCTACGTCAGGCAGTATAGACAGCAGGGTAAGCAACCCCCAAATTCAGAACGAGGGCCACAATGTACCGAAATCTGACATTCCTTCAGACGGTTACATCAGCTTTCCCGACTTTGAGCGCTTCTGCGAGAATCAAAACACCTACGACAACCAGCACCGAGAACACACTGCTGTAAAAACATGACTACAAGAGAGAGTTGAGGCGGGATTGACGATCGAATGGAAGAAAATACGAAACATGACGACAACAATCACGAAAATAATACTACCCCTACCATACTATCCCATGATTCCTTAGGAGAGGCGATAGGTCGTTTCTGGAAAACGCAGGAGCCGTTAGATGGCGATTCGGCCGAGGTCGGTGGCGCAGTCTTCAACTGACTGCACCGCGCACGAGGCGAAAAACGACTTCGCCCGAGAAAAACAGGTGACGAAAAGCTTCGACTCTGTGAAGGCGAAGGCAGAAGGCGGAAGGCGCCGTCAACACAGACATCGAGGCCGAGCTGAAGTCCACCCTCGCGGGGGCGTCCGGCGTCCGTCCGCGAGGCGCAGGCACCAGCCACTGTGGCCAGTTGCCGCGTCATTTAGAGGGCGTGAAGTCGTTCGATAACGGCGAGGTTGGCTCGGCGTAGAAATGAAGAGTGGCGCGGTGTCCACGAGGGCGTTCCTGGAGTAACGAGTCGTCTAGCGTTCAGAGTCTCATCCATGGATATCATGTGATGCGTATAGCAGTACAAATAATAGTAATGTTCGAACAAATGACTACTTGATATTGATCTTCTGCAAGTGAACATGTTGGGATAGCGAAGTAGCTTGATGGCGAAAGGATAGACCCAGCCATACTTGGTGGTACTAAATCTGTCACAAGCATGATTGAGCCGAAATGTCGAAGTGTGCGCTCGGAGGCGATGATCTGAAGTATTAGCTACTTGTGCTTTGTGATCTGTGTAATGGCCAACGGCGGGTGATGGTGGTGAAGGTGAGGCCAGTGTTGTTCCCTGAGGCTGCGAGGATCGGGTAAACGTCAAAATCTTCGCCGAAGGGCACGTGACACTGCTTAGCGCGCACACACTAGCTTCTGCGTAAGCGAAATCCACACTCGCTTTTGCAGCCAGCGAATTTCAACGACACCTCTCGCAGCCCCACGACGACACATCTCCCACGTCGCAATCATGGCTGTCGGAAAGAACAAGCGCTTGTCAAAAGGCAAGAAGGGCCTCAAGAAGAAGACCGACACATTCGCAAAGAAGGACTGGTACAACGTCAAGGCCCCAGGAACTTTCCAGATCCGAGAGTAAGAGCCCCCTCCATCGTCCGCGATGTTTCTCTCGCAATGGGCGCTTTATTAACATTGTGTCTCTGCAGTGTTGGAAAGACCCTCGTGAACCGTACCACCGGTCTCAAGAACGCAAACGACGCCCTCAAGGGCCGGATATTCGAAGTCTCTCTCGCCGATCTCCAGAAGGATGAGGACCACGCCTTCCGCAAGGTCAAGCTGCGCGTCGATGAGGTCCAGGGCAAGAACTGCCTGACCAACTTCCACGGCCTCGACTTCACCTCCGACAAGCTCCGCTCTCTCGTCCGAAAGTGGCAATCCCTCATCGAGGCCAACGTTGTGGTTAAGACCACCGACGACTACCTCCTCCGCCTCTTCGCCATTGCCTTCACCAAGAAGCGGCCCAACCAGATCAAGAAGACGACGTACGCCGCCTCTTCCCAGATTCGCGCGATCCGCAAGAAGATGGTCGAGATCATGACACGGGAGGCCAGCTCGTGCACCCTGTCTCAGCTCACCCAGAAGCTCATCCCGGAGGTTATTGGTCGCGAGATTGAGAAGTCCACCCAGGGCATCTACCCTCTCCAGAACGTATGTTGTGCACGACTGGCAATATGATGGGCACGGCTAATATTGGTTCAGGTCCACGTGCGAAAGGTCAAGCTCCTGAAGTCACCAAAGTTCGATTTGGGTGCTCTTCTTGGTCTCCACGGCGAGTCAAGCGCAGACGACTCTGGCCAGAAGGTGAGAGTCCCAAACCAACACATTTTGAACATGGCTAATATAACGACACAGGTCGAGAGGGAGTTCAAGGAGACGGTTCTCGAGAACGTGTAGACGGTCAAGGTTGAACAGGCTGGGGTTTTCTGGGTCATTCAACTTCTTCGACATGATATGGGCATCCAAAAGGTGTTATGCTTGCAAATGAATGGTTAAACATAACCCTTACTCCTCTCGGTCGCAGTGATGGCATGTGTGGGACAATGGTCCAATATCTTGGTGTTCATGTGGTGGTGCGGAAAAGTGCAACGCGGAAATGAAATGACTTCTTCCTCTTTCAGCGCAGCCTTCCGCCGACGGCTATTATTAAACACAACGAGATATCGAAGAACTCCCGAAAATCTTCCTGTACGACATGTTCCGCTCGTTCGTATCTTCAGTTCAGTCATGCTGACGGTCACTGCTGTACCATACTAGTATGAATGATCACTGTGACTCCCTCGTATCGATCGACAATGGCTTCCTGCTGTCGTCGTCCGCACCTCATCCCGGATCGTCACTAACTCCACATGCTCTCCCGAGATGGTCTCTCACGACGGCATCGATTTCCTAACAGCCCTACCTTACTAAGGATCGTCCCTCGAGATCTTAAAGCTACCCTCGCACATGTGACGGCTATCTTATGACCTCATTGGCTTCACTCTAATACAGCACTACCAATGGTCTATCCAAAGCGCCAATCTCTTCTCTAGGAAGAACCTCCAGCAACTGGAGCTGCATGTACGTATACTTGGAACGATCGGCCCTCAATGTCACCTGCCCAAGACCTTGCAGACAGACAGACACCTTCCTACCATCTTAGTGCCCACTTCCCCGCCTTGAGAAACTACCACGACACCACTGACCTACATCATCGTACAGGCCCGTCCATATGCAAGACCGGCCACAGCAGCAACCAGGATCTTGGGGAATCGGCACAATGACATATATGCCGATGGTCATGCAATAGCATAGCACACAGCCTTGGTGACGAGGAGGGCAACACACGCTCAGACAAGCTGAGAGCACCACATGAGGTTTCTACTGCTGCTAATAGCAACTCTATACCCATACAACCAAGGGGTCCCTTGCCCTCCGCCTCCCCCTGAAGCTCTCTCCGTCCAGATCCCCAGCCGAAGCCCTGGCCCCGAACACTCCTCCCATCCGGCACCAAGCTGGACCGCTGCGCAGACCCAAGACAGCGCCCAGCCCAGCTCGGCTCAACTCACCGGCCCAGACAGAGAGAGAGAGAGCGAGCGAGCAACGCAGGCCAGGTGGATGGCAGCTGACTCGCTGTACATACTATAGTCTTTGCTCGTTGCTAGTTGACGTGGGCGGGGACCAGCGACGGCTCTACGTGCGTGCGCTGCCAACGTCGTCCCGTTATCAGCGAGCGAGCGGCCCCAACCACGGGCCCAGAAGATGCACATGTAGGAATGCAGCGGTGAGGCTTTAGTCGGTTCGGGGAAGTGGGAACGCAGCCCACCTCGCGGGCCACTATAGTTCTGGAAATTGCATCGTTGCGGTGTGTATGCGTGCCATCGTCGATGGGGATGGGGATGCGGATGGGGATGCGGATAATGATGATGATGATGATGGATGATGGTGGTGGTGGTGGTGTGTTGTCCACCTCACCTCACCTCGCCTCACCTCATCTCGCGGCGCCTTGGTTTAGGGCGCGCGGGGAAGTGCGTGGGCGTGCCGATGCGGGTGTAGCGTCGTGTTGAGGTCAAGTAAAGTTTCACCGCTCTTTTGGCGAGATTGGGATCTTTGGTTGGTTTTTGGTTTCTTCGAAAGTGGGATTGATCGATGTTGGATTTGGGATGGTTTATTGGGGGGTTTATTGGGGGGGAATGGTAGAGGGTGGTGGGTTGAGCGGGTTGTTGGGTTAGTGTGGGGGGTGGAGTGGTGGATGGGAGTGGGATTTTGTGGACGGGATGAGCTTAGTTAGGGGAATAGTGTGGATTGATTATATGCTGAATCAGTTCTAGGTCTTAGATCAGTCGTCATATCGTCGGATGTAGACGGTGATGACTGAATAGCCCAGACCTCCACTCCGCCCCGCCCTACCCTCTCCGGATCTGATATCGCCATGACATGCACTCACTACATCCCGCTCCGCTCCACCCTCTCTCACTCACTTCCCCTTCCGCATTGTCTTCGGCCCATCGAGTCCCTCTCTCCTTCGAATCCTGACCTTGAGATCGCCGCTAGGCACCTTGATGTACGCGCTATCAACGCCTTTGGGTATCACCCACGAGCCGACTTTCCTCTCCTTGGGCTCCTTGGGCTTCTCATTCTTCTTGTCGGCCTCTTCTGCACCGGGCATAGCTGCTTGTACCTCATACCACGTATCAACAAGAGTCTTCTTCGGCGCAGCCGCAATATCCCAGAGCTGCGTTACGCCTGCTACGAGGGAGAGTGCAAGAGCGGTCGTGAGATCTTCTGATACATCGGAAGACGACTTGAACACGGGTGGAGAGTTTAGAAATCGGTCTGGTTTGAACTCCTTTGGAAGTAGGTAATCCGCGGACGAAGAGTTGATGAGGGTTCGCGAGAGCCCGATATCGACGTAGGATCCTACATCTAAGCTCCACTTCTCTTCGACTCCAGGCCGTATGCTCTCGGTCTCTGTGAGAGTGATGGGCTTAATGACTTTGACTGTAGTGGATGAGGAGCTGTAGAGACGTTTTGCTTCGCTGATGCAGGAGCGGAGATAGGGGAATGAGGATGCTGATAAAGCTTCATCTGGGGATTGAAATGAGATCGATGGAGGTGAAGGGAATCGTGGGTGGATTGAGGGTGGTTGAAATGCATCTGCCCAGTCTTTGGTCTCTCCTCTTATCCTGATTAGAGGTGAAATTTCAGTATCCTGTAGCTTGGCTGCTGTTGACGAGGAGGCGGAGTAGATGTGAAGTAACGTCCAAAAGGCCAGAGGAACTGCCTGCGAAACTACTCGATGAAGGAGCTCTAGCGTGATGGCGGCCGATGCTTCGTAAGGTACCTCGTGCTTCGCGAACAGTTCATTCAGCGCCGTGAGCGGCGTGGGTGCCTCCGCATCTGTATCCTCCTCTCCACTCATACTCTCATCGTCCTGAACGACTCTCTTCACTGGTGGATTTGATAGCTCATCCAAGAACGTCATCAGGTGCTGAGACAATCTCTTCCTCGCCAAACTCGCTCCAGGCAGCCCAGGGATTGGAAACAGCCGCGGAAATCCCATTGCAAGCGCGTAGAACGACTGGTTGAAAGTCGCCAAATCCGATGCCAGAAGTTGGTAATTTTCCGGAAGGTGGTCTCCAACAATTGGGGGTATAATAACACTGCAAAAAAACTCGTTGATCAGAGCAAAGAGGTCAGCCTCAACCTCATCGGTCCCGTCGGTCAGCTCGAAGACGGCGACCCGCTCCCAAGGCATCTGGTCGACGATTGATGAATTGAACGTGATCAGATCGGGCAATGATTGTGAAAGAGTTGTGAGCGCCTGGGAGATGAGATGTGACATCTGCTTCCCTTTGAAAAGTTCAGCGTCGAATGTCTTCGATATTTCGGGTCGGAGTTCGAGATATTTGTCCTTTGCTTTGGGCGACAAGCCGAAAGCATTGCGAACAACAACCCATTTTCCAAGTTCGGCCTCATCCAGTGAATCGGTGTTTTCGAGAAGCTGGTCCAAAAGAGGGCCCGAGACGATGACGTTGTGTTTTGCACCCGCAGAACTGTACGCGATGATGCTCTCAAAAGTTGACTCTCTAACAAACGTCAGTTTGAATTTCGTAGCTCAAGAACAAGGTACTCACCTAACACTCTTCAGCCAACCCTCTCCCCCCCAAACAAGATTCCCCCAGTGCCTCAAGCCGGGGACCCAGTATGGGTAGAGTTGTACCCTCCCCTTCCGATCATTTTTGCCAATTGCAGACAGGGATCTCGTCGCTAGCAAAACAGTAACCAGAAACAGGAAAAGTTGCGGAACAATATCGGCTGCCGTGTAGTCGCTTGGGAAGTATCCGGATGCTTTTATCTCTGCTCTGTATAGACGAAGGAAGAAGAGCACGAACGGACTGGCGAGGAGCACATAGCATAGCGGAAGAAACACCAGCCTTATACCACCGTTCGACGCATACACGCCCGAGAATAGATATTTTAGAGACCCCATGGTGCCTGTGCTTGGTCCTCTCGTCCCCGAGTAGTCCTTCTCGTCGCCGAATAGTCCTCTCGTTGCCCAAATTGCGCGGGCACAGATTTCAAACGATGTTGGCGTGCGAATTCAAGGGGGGTAAGTCGGCGAACAGTTCTAACCTCGAATGACGAGCGAGGGTTTCAAGCCACGAGGCTGTGGGACCTGCAGAAGTAGCCGCGTCTAGCTAGGGCTTGGAGATGGAGGCCGGCGATGTCGTCGTTGGGGATGAGGGCGCTAGAGAGGGCGATGTAGCAGTAGCATTCGAGAAGGGCGCTAGAAGGACAAGTAAATCGTTTCGCACCCTTTCAATCCTAGTCGTTCAGCCTTAAAATAAGCACCCAAGACTCCACGATAGCTTTTAATTGCAAACGAAGGAAGGACTCTGCGACGCCTGCAGGGGATCTATCAATTCTTCAGCCCAAGCCCGGTGTTGCAACCTCAGCCTCGCGCTCGCTCCGGCCGGCCCAATCACCAAACCTCTCTCCTCAGCCTCCAGCCGCAAGATCTTTCAGCAAGGCTGTAATTCCGCAGTCCCAGTCATCCACAACCCGCTTACTCACATCTGAACCAGCAAGCGCGGAACGGGTAATTGGCCTATTTTATTTATCGTCGTCTGGTGCCGGTAGTCATTGACATGAACGACCCCCACCAACGACAACCTGCCTCCAAGCCCCAGGCCAATCAGCGGCAGCAAGCCCTCAGCCAATTCCAAAGTTTTCCACAACCCCAACAGCCCGCACAGCAAGACCTACACCAGAGACTGCAGCGAAACCCCTATCAAAGGAACCTTGTGAACCAGCCGCAAAGTTTCATCCCCGATATCCAGGACGCCGTCATGCCTCCTGCGTCGGCCGTGCCGAAGCAGCTGAACTTCATCACGGGGAACAAGAATAAGCTCGCCGAGGTACGTAAAATGTCATACAAGTCCCCCCTTGGATTCTAGGATATTGTTTCCCTCATTCAGCTGGCGCGCGTTTAAGCGACATTCGAAACCAAGCCGCGAAGGAATTTCCCGTGGATACGAGGGGTCGTTTGTCACGCCGTTCTTCGACGCAAAATCTCAACTCCTAATCGCCGTGTTATGAATGCAGACTAATCGCATTGGGGTAGGTCCAAGCAATCCTCGACGGAGTAATCGAGCTGCGAAACAAGAATATCGACCTCGTTGAGATTCAAGGCACGGTTGAGGAAGTCGTGACGGATAAGTGTCGACGAGCGGCCGAAGCGGCAAGTAGTCATTGATTTGAGCAGTTGTAATTTTGCGGAACACATCTGATAGATCTGACAGGTCAATGGGCCAGTCCTGGTGGAAGACACATGTCTCTGTTTCCGCGCCATGAACGATTTGCCAGGGCCATATATGTTCGTCGTCCCTTCACATTTCCCTTCATATCCATAGCCTAGTATGCATTCTAACTCAACGCCGCAGTAAATGGTTCATGCTCAGTCTCGGGCCCCTCCAACTGCACAAAATGCTCGATGGCTTCGAAGACAAAACCACCCAAGCCGTCTGCACATTCGCATATAGCGAGGGTCCAGATCACGAGCCTGTACTGTTTCAGGGAAAGACTGAGGGGAAGCTGGTTGCGAGTAGAGGGAGTACTGTATTTGGTAAGTTGATAGTGTTTGAGTGCAATGTGCAAGGCTAATTTGGTGATGTGAATAGGTTGGGATTCGTGCTTCGAATACGAGGGTAAGACGTATGCGGAGATGGAGAAGAGCGAGAAGAACAAGATAAGCCATCGGGGAAAGGCATTGGAGAAGCTGCAGGAGTGGCTGGCCAGCAGGGTGGATGGCTAGATTTCCCGATCGCTCTAGACCGATAGAATCTCTCGTGTGATGTATACCCAGATTTGGCGGGAAAATAGACGGAAAACAGAACAAGAGCTTACCAAAACTTTTATAGCACTATGCTTCTTTATAGCCAAATTTTCCTCATGCCCTCATTCTTCGGCATCCTCTCATCACACCAACGTCTTCGCACCCTCCCCTTCCCCCTCCTTCGCCCCCTCCCCCTCGTCTTCCTCCCTCCCCTTCGGATTATCCCTCCTCCAACCCTCCACCCACCCCTCCACCCGCTCCACATTCCCATCCACATCCTCGACCTTGTCACTCCTCAATTCCACCACAATCTCCTCCCTATACCCCTCCCTCGCCTCATCCAGCAAAACCTGCATAATCTCACTATCCATATTCTCCTCCAGCTTCTTCCCCTTGTACCCCCTCGCCGTCAGCCGGTCATACAGCGTGGTGGAGTCGCAGCGCAGCACGATGACGAGGTCGATCCAGCGCTCGGGGAACAGGTCGCAGGCGTGCCAGTCGAGGATATGGCCGCCGAGGGCCGAGAGGTCCGTTTCTTCGAGGTAGTCTAGGAGCTGTGGTTTGGAAGCTGTCAGTCGCTTGCATCCATCGCAACGTGGACGTGGGATTTGGGTGCGAGGTGTACGCGCCTTCTCCTCGTCTACAATCCAGCTCCCCGTCTCCTCGTCTTTGCCCTCATGGAACCCCTCGTCCTTGACTATCTGGTTCACAGAGATGTGCTTGAAGCCCAGACTCCGCGCGAGCTGCTCCGCATGTGTCGTCTTCCCTACGCCTGGCGTGCCTGTGACGATGATGTTGGGGTTCGTGCGCGCCATTGCGGGGGGAGGATTGGGTAGGAGTCTCGATGCTTCGGATTTTGTTGGAGGCGTGCAGAGACTGGAAAGAAGAAATGTCCGCAGTAAGGTTTCGTGTTGTAGTGATTCAAAAGGCTGCTTGGTGTTGCATTGCTTGATCCAGAAATTTAAATTCCCCACCGAGGAAACCCCGAGTAAAATTTACCCCACCATTTGCGCCACAGTTCACCAGCCCATCCGCTAGTCCGCTCCAAGAACGATGACATTCACTCCCCCACGCTAATATGGCTCCAGCGCACCACTATTCGTGGTAGTAGAATCGTTCCCAGATATCGTCAGTGCCAAGTATGAGACGAGATTCGGGTATCTCACGAATGGATGCTCAATGGTGTTGGACTTCGGCTACCAGCACTCTGCACACGCACAAACTAGTCACCGATATCAAGAAACAAGAAACCAGTCAAGCACGACGCATTGAGGATCCGAATTCTACCCTAACAAACCCGACTACGCACCCTGACTCAAAAACACTTTTGCTTTAGGAAAGGATCGCCGAACCCGCAAACCGGGACAATCCATCCTCACGTCAAAATACACGTAACCGCCCGTAATGTGAAAACTCAAAAGGAAGAACGGCGGCTCAAACACCCAACCACCCATCGAGAGACAAGAATCCCATTCGCACAGCGCCGGCCCAGATGAAGCGTGTAAGTCAAGGTATGATGATTGGTTGTTGCTTTGATGTGAATGATGGTTGGTCTAGTGATGAGGAAACGATCCAGATTATGCTCAAGACAAGATGGGTAGGAAAGCCAAGTGATTTGTGTAGCTAGCTCAATGACCCGACCCCCGTATGATTCGATGGAGTATTACGCCGTTGGGAAAGACAAGTGCAGTTCGTGTGTACTGGATGGGGATGGGAATTAAAAAACAAGCTTTAGGGCTAGGGGAGGATTCAACACCCGACAGCCGTGATGCCACAGCCACCAAATGCACTTGATGCCGGCATCTAGATCGAAATGAACAAGCCGAATACCCTCATGCTATCAACTTCGAGTCTGATTCCGAGAGCAACTAGCTCTGCTTGCACTCAGCAGCCTCCTGCTTCGGTTTTGTGCCATCATTCTGCATCTGTGTTAGAAAATGTGAAAGGAAACGCGGGAGCAGTTTAAAAATACCTCATCGTCTGACTCTTCATCCTCGTCCCGATCGTCGCTGAGCTCATCTTCATCTTCATCGTCCTCGTCCTCGAACTCGCCCTCATCAAAGTCCTCCAGATTCTCATACTGAAGAGCCTCGCCAGTGAACCAGTCGATCGCACGGGGGATGAGCTTCTCCTTGATGTCCTCACCAAGCTGGTAGTCGAGCTCGAGGCGCTCCTCGATGTCCGAGGTCGCGTCATCCTCGTCGGTTGGGGGCTTGGGCGGGTCGAAGAAGTTGAAGAATGACTCTGTCGGGACCGTCTTCTTCACAACGCGAGTTTGCTTGGTGTCTGAGACGAGTTAGCCTTTCTTATTGAACTTTTTTGGATGTGAAACCCACTCTTGTTTCGCTGCTTCTTGCTCTCGATTCGAACAGTCAGGTCCTTGCCTGCTTTCCAGTCGACCTTGTCGCCCTCGGCGTGGTCGTAGATGAAGTCGCCACCGTAGCCGTTCTCTTCCTGGTAGAAGTACGTCTTGGTGATGGTCTTGTTGGTGAAATACTCGTTCTCGTCGAACTCGAAGATAAGACGGAAGCCCGGTCGGTCGAGGTACTCCATGCGGATATCAGTGAGCTGCTTCAGCGCGGGCTCGTCCCGGTCGGTGATCATTTCAGCGAGCGAGATCTGGTTCTTCATGGCGCTTAACCAGAACTCGGGAATACCCTTCACATCCTTGCCCTCGTCGGTGTTGAGCTCCTCTTCTGGAGCCTCGTCGTCGTCGTCCTCATCCTTGGTCTCGCCCACCTTGACCTGCTCCTCGGTCGGCTCGGAAGCTCCGTTGACGATCTTCGCACGAGCCTGATAGAGCGGTGTGAACTTGGCAAAGTACTTCTTCTCCAGCTGCAGGACCTCCTCCTGGAACTCGGCTTCGAGCTTGGAGTGATCCTTCTGGACGCCCTTGAGGCCGGCCACGCGACGGCGGACGGAGACAGGGAGAGATTCGATGTAGCCACTTGACCTGCCCACCAACGTTCCGAGCTTCGCCTGCATCATGGACACGAGGGCGGGGTTCGCAGCAAAGAGTCCGGCGGCGGCACGCTCCATTTCCTCTGTGTGCAGAAAATTCAAATTAGCGGTCAAGCTCGTCGAGCGCCTTCGCGCGGGGCTGGAGGGGCAGGAACGGAATTTTGCAACTTACCCTCCTTGATGCTGGCCACGCCGGGCTGCTGAGCACGCGAGGATATGGGCGCAGCATTTGCGGGTGTGTTCTGGGGCGTCCTAGGGGTCGCAAAGTGAGCGTTTGTGACTTCAACAGCGGCGTGCGGTGCCGTCATGGTGTCGGGAGTATCAAAATTGTGCGGTGTGGGGACGAGGAGACTTACGGGGCGCCGATGGTGTCCAGCTTCTTATTGCGGATGGGTTCGGACATGTTAGCGGTGGTTCAGAGGCGATGGCGAACGTTCGCAGTTGTTGGGAGGGTGAGTTGGTTTTGGTGAGCACCGTCTGCAGAAATGTTCGGGTTGACCGCGGCGCTAGGAGTCGCCCCTCTATGTTACTCGACCGGGCTAGCTGCGGGCGCCGCTGGAGAGACGACCACGCGCTTGGAAAAGTCTCGGTGCGAGTGCCGGTGATTCTGGCGGGCGGGTGGGAGGATCAACTTGGGCCTGGGCGTGAAGGGGGTCAAGAGGAGAGGAAGGCGCGGCGCGGTGGGCAGGGCAGAGACGAGGAGGGGCCTAGAGGTGCTGTTGTGAAAGGACAAGAGCCGCAGCTGCAGGTAAGACAGTGACGTTTTCGTGCCTGCTAGTCAAATGCGCGTCACAGCAGAGGATACTATACTGTCGAGTGTCGAGCGTCGAGCGCCGACTCTCCTTCACTGAGACGTCCTATTTGGGCATCGCACGTGTTTCCATCCAGTAGGCTCCACGACGCAGCGCCCCTGTGCCACTGCAGCAACGACACATCACTCACGCACGCAGTCGGACTGAATTTGCAACAAAGTCGCCGAACATGGCCGTTCACTGCAATGCCAATCAATAACACTCGCCTCCTCGCGAATCCTGGCACGCAGCCCTATCGATCGCCTGTATCTATCCTGGTATCGAAACGCCATATGCTGCCTTGAGCCACGCCTTCCTTCTAGAATAAAGCGGTCCGATCTAAGAAAAAAAAATATCGCCATCGCGCCAGGCCTAAGCCCCAAAGCAGAAACCGAACGCCGTTAGAGCCCGCGGCATGGAGACGTCATCAAAGGGGACGGCGCCCGGGATCTGGGCACCTTGTGCATCAGTAATTCTGGATGCGCTTGAGTCGCCTTGTTGCCAGGGCTGCCATGCATGCCGAGAGCGCCCCGATGAACAGACAGACCGCAATGGCGTTCGGTCCGTCGGTCGAGTTGTGCTCGTCTGGATGAGCTTCCTTGGCCAACTCCGGGCTCTTGCCCGGCTCGAGCACGGAGAAGACGACCCAGGAGATAGCCGTGCCGACAAATTGGGGCAGGGTGGTATAAAGGTTCATGATGCCAAGATACTGCCCTGAGCTCGCCCCTGTCGAGCTGTTGGATTGCTCGTCCAAGTTGTGGTTGAGGTGGAGCTGCACTGGACTCTCAAGCTCGATAGAGCTTCGTGAGAGATGACCGTATGAGTGACTATTCGGCTGATTGAGTTTGTTGATTTCCACACCGAGGAAGGTGAACGGCGCCCAGCAGCTAATTGCCCATGAACTGCAGAAGATTAGATCCTCCATGTCTCTGAAAGGAACAGCGGTACTCACATGCCACAGACAGCAACAATCAAAGTTGCACTGCGTAATGACTGCACAAAGGGCGCCATGATCATGGAACCGGCGAAGATGCAGTGGGACACAGTCCACATCGTGAGTAGAGAAGGCTTATATTTCTCGATTTCAACCACGAACGAGGCGATGCTCGCTGGTGGACGCGGAGTGAACCCAGGGCCCTCATCCTCTGGGCTTTTGACCACAAAAGGCAGCACGACAGACATGACGAACGTGATGATGGAGAATGCAATCAACGCCATGCTCCCAATGCGGCCAACCTGGCCAGTCAAGTCGCCGGCATTCTTTGCTTCTGCAGGGGCATCGTATCGGAGGTAGATCTCGCCGACCCAAGTGGTGCTGTAGAAAAGGAATGGGAACCATCCTATAGTGTTATTTAGTACAAGTCAGTTGTGATGGTATGAGAGGACTTACCAATCCATGCCCAAAATTGGACAAAGCAAATGGCCGCAATCCCCTTGGGCAAGTTCGTAGCCGTCTTTGCAATCGTCGATAACACCTGTAGCGGTCCTTGCTCCTCGTCATCCTCCTTCCCATGGCTGACCAACACGCGCTCAGTAACAGCCCAGGACGTAATTCCCACCGTGAGGCACAGCGTCAACGCTGCCACGGCTGTCAACTGCTTGAACTGCGAGTCTCCCAGCATCGGCCCAAACACCCTCTTCAGATCTATAGCCCCAGCCCCGTAGCCAACCAGACTCCCGACAGCCACCATTCGGCTCGCCCAGCTGCTGCCCATCTGCTGCTTCGGAATAGGCAGGGTATCTACAATCAGCCCCCTGCAGCTCCCCTGCACAGCATTAATGGCAAAGTCTATCCCGTATATGCTCAGCACGGCCAGGAAAATAGTACCCTCCCGCACTGCCTCTTTCTCCGTCACAAACATCTTGACCACCTCTTTCGTCCAGCCCAACAGCAGCAAGAACATGGCCACAAGCACCGTCCCGCCCACCATAAACGGTCTCCGCCGACCCCATCTGCTCTTTGATTTATCCGCGACCACGCCGACGATCGGCTGCATAATGAGACCCGAGAGCGGACCTGCGATCCAGACGAGCGAGATCTTCGACTTCGTGAGGCCGAGCTCGAGGAGGTACGGCGTGCAGTATGTCATTTCGACGTTCCAGGTGAACCTACATCTATTAGAGCATGCACCAGAGGTTCCGAATGTGGAGGGACACGTACTGTAGACCGATCAGGGACGCCGTGAGCAGCGCCATGCGCATAGCCTCGGACGAGCCCTTGACCTTGGGCGTGCCCGTCCATTGCGCAACGCCATGCATGTTTCCTCTTCACGCTACCTCCCGGCCGCTGTTCTGGTCCTAAGTCGGTCGCGTGCGCAGCGGTTCGCGCTCCTAAGGCTGTGTTATGTGGGCGGTGACAGGTGCATTGGGCGTCTGGGGTTTCTATAGGAATGCGGCACACGTCGCGCGCGGAACGGCAATTGCAAGTGCAAGGGGGAGAGCGAGGGAGAGGACCTCTACAGGCGGGGGGGAACTTGTTTTATTAGAGATCTGGCAGATTGCCCTGCGGCTGTAATGTAAGGGGATGGACGGGCGTCAGCGCTGCGTGTGGCTTGGCTACCGTTGCGATGCCGGGTATGCCAAACTTAGCTCATGCAACTCAACACCATAGAGGGCACAGACCCCCCTTTCTGAATTCCGACGCCGCCTGCTCGGTCCAGGACAGCTTCCACGGAGATCACATCTTTGCAGGGGAAATGTCCCCACCACAAAACTGATTTTGGGGTTCAATTCACTTTCTGTTACACTGGATAACGTCGATTTCTGCTCCGAGAATCTCACGAGCACACCTGCGTTACGCGTACTCCAAGTCGTTTCCCCACATTTCCACCTCCGCCTGCCGGCTTGGAACTTGTCACGGATTCGACGTCTGAATTTCTTGACACATTTCTCGTTGGTTCTAAATTTCGTGACACATCTTTATCAAAACGTGACAGCAATTCCTCATTGGCGCTCAGAGATTCTACTCGGCGTTGACAAATCAACTATGCTACCTATATGGAAATGATGCTCGCTGCTATCGGCTTCGAGCAAAATCATAGGACCGTCAAGAAATATTAGGCAGACGCCAAAAGAATTCACTTGGCTTTACTAAGTCAAAACATATATTTCCACTTGGCGGTGCCGGATAGAATCAAAATTAAAACGAAATTAGGAACTACATTGTGGGTATCTGATGCTCCTTATCCTCAAGTACAATACGCGTAATACATGAATGAAAACAGCCACACTCTACGCTACATGAGCAGCCTCAGTCCTTCGACTCGATTCCAAACTCGTCCTGAACCTCCACAATCCGAACACCTCGCGAGTCAGCAATCAGTCCCATCAAACCCTGTCCGACATCCTTGATTTCATTGTACTCATGGAGCAGCTTGATGTGCGTCTTGACAATCTTGTTAGCTGCTTTCATAACGTCGGCATCGGTAAGTTCATCGGAAGCTCGGGATGGTACATGATCATCTTCATCCTCAGCGACGAGATCCTGCATAATCGGGAGAGCGGCAAGTGAAGCAATCAGAGCAGCTCTTTGGGCTCTCAGGTCGGTGAGCATGGCCTCCTGTGAAGGTTTCGTGAGACTCGCCTTCTTCGGGCTAGGTATGGCCTTCGTGAGGGAAGAAAGCTGTGGTTGCAGCTGCGGACTCTTTCTTGAGTCTTGGGGATCAGTTTGTATTTCTGAACTATCTCTTTTTTTCGGCAGATCTATGCTGGATGTATTGACTGCCTTTGGGATTGTCGCCTCTTTCGCGGAAGTTTCGGGCATTGAAGTCCGCTCCAAGGTGGAGTAGGAAGCATCGATATCCATTTGATCATTCTGTTCTGCACCACGTTCTAGAGCGACAGCGGACATATGCTTAGGCACTGGATGATATTCGGGCTCTGGTATCGTAGTCGAGCTCGACGTTTCCATGTCCATTGCTGAAATGGCTTTCTTTTCTGATGTAGAATTGGCGGAGGCACCTGTGCCTTGAATGAGCATGAAATTCAAGGGGGCTCCTTGTAGTATATTCGACTCCATAAGAGTAGGACGTGCTTCGACATCCACAGTTCTCTGTACACTTTCCTCTTCCGCCGAGTGAAGCTCCGGGTCTGTAGTTGGAATTTTCGAGTTGAAATCTACACTCGAATGGTCTTTATGCGTCATTGCATCTTCGGTCATGGTACCGTCCTCTATCTCAATACTAGATTGACCAGGAACAATTTCAAAGGGTTGCTTGCCATTATGGATCAAACGTTGACTATCTGGGACGAGCGTATCGCCCTTTTGGATGATCCCCTGACTGTCATTGGCTAAATATGATATTTCCAACTCTACGTCCATTGCGTCCGAAGGGTCTAGGATAGTTTGAACGGACACCACAAGAGGTGGCGAGATCTATGATTAGAATGAGCAAATGCAACCGAAGAGATTGGTAGTGTGATACAGACCGGATGGTTATGCACTTGTTCTTCTCCCTCGCGCTGTCGTTCTTGCGGTGGAATTGGTATTACCGCCGGGGATTTAGTATCATAATTTGATCTTTGGTCGGCCTTCTGTTGCTGCTGTGGTGTTTCTGGGGATGATATACATATTATTTCGCCAGTTTCCCCATCCGCGGAGTCGATAACCTTTGTTAGTGATGAATCGATCTCGATAGGGATTTTAGGGTCAATGGTCCCCTGTGTTGTGGTCTCGGTCTCTGCAAGTCCACCTGATCGACACTGTCCAAGGGAGTAGATAATTCCGCTAGAGCCTTCCGCGTTGAATTTCATTGTTACAGGAGGTTGTAGCTCTGCAGACTCTGATAGTTTGAGCGATACTCCTTTAGGACCTTCATCTAGCTGCATTTCCTTGACAGAACCTTGATGTTCGTCCCAAGCTCTTACAGGAACGTCGCCATACGGTGGATTTGGCTCCAAAGATCCTTCATGTTTAGGATGTATGCCTTGATCATGTTGTTGCTGGGTTGACGGTCTGGACTTTCGGCCTTTTGAATCTGTGTCAATGGGCTGCTCGCCGCTGATACCATTGTTGTGTGCTGTTTCTGGCTCTTGCCGATGTTCTGGTTTTGCTTCGGCCTTCACATTCTGCTGTGTGGGAGCGTTATTTGACCGAGTGTTAGCCATGTCAATGTCCTCTGAAGCATTTCGTTTCTCGGCAACAAAGCGCTCGTCTCGGGTTGAGGCTGAATTGGAGGCATGTTCGACAGAAGCTTGGTAGCTGCAAGCCACGTCTTGGAGCGCATCTTGGACTGTTTGTAGAGTGTCGCGCGCATTTGGAGCAAGCTGGCCAATGCCATCCTCAATGACCACCGGCGAAGACGTCAACAGCTCGTCTTCAGAGTCGGGAATCTCTGCGACGCCCTCCTTGATCGCCATGTTGACGAAGAGTGGTGGTTGGGTCTGAGGACTGAAGTGGAAGGTGCATTGCATTGGGTGGCTCGGAGCTAACAGCCCGCAGCTGCCGCCCGCATCCGTCACGTAAGCGGCAGGATGATGCATGAACGCTCCTTTGTGCCACATTACTATTGAAACAACGTGCTCATCCTGTCCACTCGACCCGTTTCCCCTCCTGCCGGATGCCTTTCAAGTGCTGAAACCCTCCTCGTCGGAGCCACACCTCTCCACCGTCGCCCGTCCCAACCAACTCCAGCGAACGCACGTCACCCCGTTTTAAAAGAAGCATGGCTACAGCCGGGTTAATCACGGCGCGAGGAGTCGCCTTCGCGGCGGTAATCCTCAACTTCGCAGCCACAGTACAAACACACGAGCACCACATGGATAATATCGAGGAAGGCCACGCTATTTCCGACGATCCGATCGTACGTTAGGGCGAGGAGCCCGGGTTGCCGCGTGGGGGAGCGACTGCTAACGAATGCCTCAGGACACGATACTATGGATCCACATCCTGATACAGGTGTTGGCTTGGGGTGTATTGTTCCCCACGGGAATGGTTCTTGGGGTGAGACTGTCCTGCCTCGACCGATATCAGCAATATGATCTGACGCTCATTCTAGATAATCCACTCCAAGTGGCATGTCCCCGTCCAGACAACCGGCTCTGTCCTCGCCGTAGTTGGGTATTTCTTAGGTCATAAGCACAAAGGCCGCCAGTTCGCGCCAAACGTTCACTCAAAAGCTGTGCCGACCGTAATGCTCATCCTCATATCCCAGGTTGTTATGGGCGTGTACCTGAAGCTTCACTTGGAGCGGGGAATTCACGGAAAGATACGGAAGGTTGTTGTTAAGGCACATGGCGTGGTCGGAAAGATCATGCCAGTTGTGGCCTGGGTCCAATTTGTGTTTGGAGGCATAACAAGCATGGGATTCTGCCGGGCTGACCACACAGGTCAATGTTTGGCGCATTTCATCATGGGCGGAGCATTTGTCGGTTATGGAATCATGCTTACTATCCTTCTACTTGTGGGACAGGTATGGCTACGGCGGTCTGGACGGAGCCAGGAGTTTTTCGACTCGCTTGTTATCGCCGCATGGGGATGCGTCAACACCTTCACTGAGCATCGTTGGGGTCAACCTTGGGGTGGCAACGACTTGCAGCATACGACCATGGGCATCATCTGGTGGTGTGCCGGCCTGGTTGGCATTTGGCTTAGCCGTAAAAGAGATGGGACGCCAAAGAGGAACCTCATTCCTGGAATCGTCATTTTACTGACGGGATGGGGCATGTCGGCTCATCCTCAGCACCTACCACTTTCAACTATGGTGCATACAGTCTTTGGATATACGCTCATGGCCGCTGGCGTCACTCGGATTATCGAGATCTCCTTCGTTCTCAGGGACCGAAATGCTACAACGGCTGATGGAGAGGACCCGAACAGCTTCCAGTATTTGACTCCATTCGTAAGTCACATTCGCATCAACCGGGATGGCGAGGCTAATTGTGTATCAGCTCCTCTATGCCTCTGGCTTTCTGTTCATGGGCGCAACAGAAGAGCAGATGCAGCTCCTATCGGATGCACATGTGTCACATGTTTCCTACGTCTTTATCCTCTACAGCATCGCATTTCTCCTCTTCCTTTGTGAGTTTTTACCTTGGATCAACTCCAACCTCTGTATTAACACTCCCCAGTCGTCAATATGCTCCTCCATCTCTACGGCGTTTACGCGTGGGCTCAAGAATCGAAAATCGACACCGAGGCACCGAGAGCTAATGGGACTGCTAATGGACATGTCAGAGCTGATCGCAGGGTACGAGATGCAGAAGAGTTCGAGCTGGCAGGCCTGATGTCAGAGGACGAGGAGCCGGATACTCCAGTTGAGAGTAAAGAGACCTAACTGCGCAACATTGATATGCTTCCTGCTTTCCTCTTCTTTTTTCACATCTCTAGGGCATAGTGTTTTGGGTTTCGGCTTGGCGTAAAAGCTACAAAGGCATTGGGTGGGTAAGGAATTGCTGTAGACTTAGGGAAATGGAGCGTCTGTCCGGTTTTATACCACATGCGAATAATGTTCAACTTTCACTGCTATTGAATTTGTTCCTATCTTGTCGAAAACTGCACTAATGGAGACAATTGGGTTGTAGAAAATCAATCCACAAGCCTCGAAGCGAGTTCTACGAAGAATCTAACTTTTAGATACAGTGTCCTCAATGTGACGCTCACCAGCGCCCACCACCTCGACCTCAACTCTCCAGGTCATATAGCAGACAGCCACCCGTGCGAAAGTTGTACACAAACGCCTTCCCTCCCTCCCCACTCCTCCCCGTCCCATCCGCACTGACTTCCTTCCACTTCGCCGCATACCCCAGCAGCAAGTCATGCAGCTCCTGCAGATACTTTCTCTCCGCGAGCGGCAAGCTCTGGATCGCCTTGCGCCAGCCATCGGGGTCACTCAGCCTCGTCTCGCGGATCAGATGCATGACCTCGTCTTTCGTTTCGATGGCGGCGATGGGCGCGCTGTGGAAGGATGACAGGAGTTCTGCGGAGCGGGTTTGCGCCGCGTCGACGATGCTCCATTTGTTGGTCTTCTTGGAGCGGTGGTGCGAGATGAGGACGTCGACGTTGGCTTTTGAGCTCGAGGACGAGGACGAGGATGGCGTGGGATTGACGCCTCTGGTTAGGCGCTGCGCGGCGCTGCCCTCGCGGGCTTCGCGGTCGCGGAGCTCGTTGCGTAAGTAGTTTACCAGATCGCTTGAGCGCAAATCCATGTCTTCTTTTTTAGCGATGCTCTTCACTTTGAGGTCGGGCTTGTCGGGCGCCACGCCGTGCTTGATTACGATGACCCAGCTGTGTCGGTCGTCGCGGTAGTGTCGGAGGAGATCTTCGATGGAGTGCGCATCGATGGCGAGTTCGGACGTGTAGCCGTGGGATATGAGATCTGCGACCATTTTCACGCCTGTGGACCGGAGAACCGAAGAGTCGAAGCTTGCTACGAGGCAATCGCAGCGTCGGGGCATCCAGGATACGGCTGCGGTATCTTCCTCGACGTGCTTCTTGAGGAAAGTGGACTTTTCGGGCTTCTTCAGGTAGCGTACCATCGAGTTCACGAGGCGGTCCCATCCTAGATTCACCCCAACAGCGTGGTATCCAGCAGTTGCTTGGCCTTGTCCCTTAGGGCGGTACTCTTCTATGAGCCGATCATATCGTCCGCCTGCAGCAAGGACCTCGCGTTTCTTCGTGTCAAATAGGCACTGGAACAGAACGCCACCCGAATAGAACTTCTCATTGAAGCTGCTCAAAACGCTAATGTAGACTTTGCGCTTGACATTCCAGAGCTTCATGTAACTGACAACAGAGCTTAGGTGCGCGAATATGGCGTGCGTTCGGTCTAGGTATTTGGTACCTGCGAAGATCCGTCGCAGTTTGGCAAATGCCTTATCGGGCGTGTCCCTCCAGTCGAAGCGGGCAAGGTCGTCCAGTGAGGTTGATGAAACTCCGATCTCAGGGGCTCGAAGTTCGTTCTTGATCTGTTGCCAGTTGAATGCCAGGATGTTCAGTTTACTCAATGCCTCCTTCACTGCTGGGCGCTGCGGGACGCTAATTCGACAAAAGTCCATGATCATCTCCAAGATGTCGGCGTGGTTCAGGTGGAAACACATTTGGGTAGATGCCAGAGACGGGAACTCGTCGATGATTTCGTCGACAACCTTCAGAACTTCGGCTTCCTTCAACGCTAGATCTAGGGTATCATACGATAGGATGTCAAAATCTGCTTCTCCGTTACTGCGTGGTGCTCCGCCTGTGTAGCTATCGCGGTACACAGAACCAATTGTGAAAGTCTTCTCAAGGAATGGTGCACCTCTGCCGAGGCTTCTTGCGTATGGTAAGGTGAGGTCATAGGGCAATTGTACCAGTGTGCCAGAGGGGTCGAACAATTTGACGACATTGTTATTCGCGTAGTGATCCGACCACGGCAATAACAACTGCCGCTGAATCTCCACGGCGCCATGACCCCGGAAAACCATCCCCAAACGATCTTTAACGAGATTTTGGAGGAGTATGTCGTTAGCTTTAATGCCCTGAGCGCCAGCACCCACTCCCATGTCCCAAGCGAAGTCCTTAGCTTGAAGGTCTGGCTTTTGCGAGAATAGAGCTGCCATCATTTTCGCGTAATGAGGTGAGTTACGGTCAGACAGAGCTTTCAGTGCTTCCTTGACTGCCTCATCTTCGATTTGAAGGGGGACTTTTCCACTTCGCAGAAGCTCTGCACAGCTTGGGCGCTCGCTAGGCCGATGACTGATAAGGGATGTGATAATGTTTCCTTGAAGGGACTTTTCGGGTGTCCCGAACTCTGCAGGTAGCTCGTGTTTCCTCTCTCGAAGTCCCCTGACTACATGGTCTCGTTCCATGGCCGTCTTGAGCGGATAGCACATCTCGAAGAAGATGATGCCCATTGAGTACATGTCAACTCTATCATTATAGGTACCACCAGCGTTAGAACGCAGTTCAGGGGCCACATAGAGTGCAGTACCAATACTGCGTGTCATATCGCCATCCGCGTTATTAGTACTGCCAGAAGAAGTTTTCTTATCCGTCCTCTGGTATTGGCCGCTCGTAGCAAGACCGAAGTCTCCTATCTTGGGGACCTTCGCGACATCAATAAAGATATTATCCGGCTTGAGATCCCTATGTATGATGCCATGGCCGTGGACGTGTGCAAGACCCTCCAACATTTGGCGGAACAGCCTCCAATATTCATCGGGATCCTCATACAGATCCATCCGAATAAGATCGCGAAGAGTTTGCTTTTCGCAGAACTCCATCTGGATGTATAAGATCGTCTTTACAGGCCGTGCCGGGATTGAGTTTGACAGCGTACGCTTCTTCGCTAGTGGGGACTGCGCATCGGCATTGCTTGTAGTTCCTTCATCATCTTCTAATTTCCAGATTAGTTCGAATCAAGGTTAATTTAAGGTTGGTAGACATACCAGAGTCTGAGCCAAATACCACAGCACCGTCATCATCGTTCTCCGACTCGTCATCGGAGCCAAACTCAACTTTAGGATAACCGCTGGAGCTAATGAAGTCCAGACCACCTGTGCTTCTACCAACGCCAGTGTCCCCAGGAGAGATGTCAGCCTCAGAGTCAGAATCGTCCGCTGAGAAGGTAGTCGATCCATCGTCATCGCTCTCGGAGGCACCAGATGCCTCTTCCTCGGGCCAGGCAGTATAATAACGTACGACACATGGATGGTTAAGACGGGACAAGAGCATGACCTCAGATAAAACCTCGGTCAAAGCAGAGGCCGACTTTTGCCTGATCTTCTTGATCGCGTAAACGCGACCATCAACCTTGTTACGAGACTTGACAACCTCGCCGTAACCGCCCTTTCCGAGGCGACCCGCTTCAACCCAATCGCTTGCATACCGTGAGTAAAGTCCCCCAATTCCGGCAGAAGACTCCCGGCGTAGACCATACGCGGTTAGTGAGGTTGACGAGTTCCTAGATTGCATTGATGCTGGGGGCGGTTCATAGATGGGTACATCATCTCTCAAGAATTCACAAGGGATGAGATCAAATGCCGAAGGTCGCTTCTTGGGATCTGGTCTGAAAAACTTGCGCATAATCTCCTGCAAAGGTTCAGAGCATCGCAGAGAATCCGAGAGGTCCTTTGGAGAGCTGTATTTCCGGGGTGCATCCAGGCCGAACAGCATTTGTATAAAGACAATGCCGAGATCCCAAACATCAGTCTTTCTCGTCCTCCGTGCATCCTGGGCGAATTCAGCGGGTACCCAAAACGCCGTTCTTGACGTTGTGAAGGGTTGTTCGCCTCGACTTAGGTTTGTAAGATTGTGCAAAGTTTCTTGGAATCCAGCATCGGCCAATTTGACAGTGATGCCTCCCGTAGAGGACTTGTGTAGAAGGACGTTGTGTGGATGAATCCTCTTATGAACAATGCCGTTGCGATGATAGTAGTCGAGTGCCTCAAGAAGATCAATGGTCCAGGATCTGACTTTGACAGCGGCGATAGGTCCGTCATCTTCAAGCTTGTCGCCCAAAGAACCTTTGTGGGCATGCTCCACAAGGATATTGATCTCCCAGCCAGAATCGGCTAGCTGTTCAATTTTGAAGTCAAAAACACTCATGATTGTGGATTGACGCAAGCGTTTGATATCCTCCATCTCTTCCTCGAATTCCATGATAGACTTCTTGAGCTGTGGATCGGCGGGAACTTTCCCACCTCCTACGTGGGTTCGCTTCAACACTAGTGTATCTGTTTTGGAAGCTCCGGCAGCTTTTACAAGGAGATCTTCTGTTACAGGTCCAGTACGGAACGGCAGGAGGCCTTCGACAGCACTACATTCAACGTCCTTGCCGCCAAGCTGAAGGGTGATCATCCTGTCAAAAGAGACATGGTTGGCGGCGTGTTCATTTGGGAAGTACGATGTCGGTGTTTGTCCGGTCGTTCGGCTCTTCCGTTTTACCATTTGTTCTTTGCGTCTGATTTCATCATTGACCATTTGCTGTAGGACACGTTCCTCTTCGGCCTTTTCCTGGATCCGCTTCTTTTGTAGCTCTTCCTCGTGCTGCTTGGCGACTTGAGCTGCGGCTGCCTCCTGAACAGCTCGCTCCTCCTCGAGGTTCTCGAAAGCGCCATCATTTTCACGGAACGTCACTTCATCTTCGAGTATGTCTTGAATAGATGTCGCTATCTCGTGAATCATGACCTCACCAATGAGCTCCTTCGGTCTGGTTTTGAGCATGTTCTGAAGCCTTTCACGAGTCTTCTGCCGTAGCTGGTCGGCATCCTCTAAAGTCAGAGTAGGCAGTGACTTGGGATAGGTAGCCGTGAGTTTGGCACAAAGCGTGACAGAGGTATCATCGCTTGAAAAGGACTTGAGCTTCAGACGCAGGACGCGATCCGTAGTTTTCTGAGCCGATGTTAACTTGTATCTAGAGTGCTAGAGTTGATCATGTTGAAGTAGTACGTGAGTCACAATGCGAAATAACATGAATTGATAGAACAGCAACAAATGTATGATTGAGGGAAATGGAAACACATACACTCCACGCTCCCTTGGCCTCTGCTTCTTCGAAATCTTCCATGAAAATGGCCTTCAAGACTTCACGTTCGTCGTCCTGGGCTTTCGCATAGGCGTCCGCGGGCTGCGATACCATCGGCGTGCGCCCGGGCTGATTCTCCTTCGCAGAAGAGTTTGCCATGGCGCAATCGATCGTCTGCGGTGTTGTTGCATTTGGTATATTTTTCTTTCGTGGCGTCTTCGGTGGTGCCATATTGGGCTGTGTCGTGGGAGGTTAACATGTCAACGATGGAAAGTTGACGTAGAGACACGCAGCCGAAGCCGCTGCCCTTCACACTGCAGACATTTTTCTACTTCTTGGTGAAAAAGCTAGTGTAGGGCGGTGATGATGGTGATCACAGCATCTTTCACCAGGCGCCGACTCATCAGACGGAGGATGGTGGACAATGCGCCCCCGCCAAACTGTGAGCTAACCTGTTGGAGGGATAGCGCTCAGAACGCGACTTCTTCCTCACGAACACGACCGTAGCGACGTCCTCGAGACAACAAGCACCAGCCTTTGCGCCCGCCTCCGACGCGACAGAGTGAAGGGGAATCTGATCGTGCAATCTTATGGAATTCTCGGCCGTCCGCACCCACCCCCTCCGGCCCACATTCCGGTGACGCCTGCAGCACCCCGCCGTTGTTTGTCGCGAGTAAACAACTCGATAAACAAACCTACCGTAGCACCACACACACCAACACGGTCGTTCACACGCCAATTCGACTCCCAAAAGCCCTCGATTAGGCTTGCTGCTGAAAGGAAGCACCTCAGTCGTCATGTTTACGTGGATTACGGGTCCGCGCATTACGAACGTGATTGAGGACTTGGAACCAGGTGCGCGAAGATGGGCCCTCACGGAGTATTGCAGCTAATAATGTAGATCCTGCCTGCGACACCACTTTTATCGAACCTCCCGAGACCCCGGCGCATCAATTCGCCGTCAAGGCTTTCAAACATGCGCTCTTTGGAACTCCCGGCGCCGAAGAGGCGACCAACCCAGCCAAGAAGGCTGAAAAGAAGGCGAAACTCGATCTAGCCAACTCGAAAGCGTTAGGGCTCCCAGCTCCAAAGGAAACTACGGCCCCCTCGTCGCCCTCGAAACAGCCAGGAGGAATTCTCATGACTCCAGGGACCGCGAACAAAGGACGGAAGACAGTCTCGTTCGGATCTCAGGTCGTGGATAACGAAGCTAAGCGGGCCGATGTGGGAAAGACCGGGATACCGAATGACTGCCCTGGGAAATTTCCCAGCCCTTGGACGCCAGGAACAGAGTTGAAGGTAGACGCAGGAAAGGACAAGAAGCCCCATAACAAACTCACAGCTGCACTCTTAGACGCCCGAACCACGCCACAGTCTAGGTCGGCACAGAAACCAAAGTCGAGGGATGATAGCGACATCACTATGGACGTGACAGCACCTCGATCAGAGTCCGGCAAATACTGGAAGGAGCAGTACGAGAGCTATGCCGACAAGAGCGAGAGGGAGATGAAGAAACTCATCGCGAAGCAGCAGCTAGCGAAGAACTTTGCGAAGAAGAAAGATGGCGAGATGACGGAGATGGCGACTCGGCTCGCCGAGGAACGAAAGAGATCTAGGCAACGGGAACGGGATCTAGAGCAGCAGAACAAGGAATACCAGGAGCGACTACGGCAAGCAATGGCCGACAACACAGCCGCTAGTGTAGAAATCACCGCCCTTAAGAACCGCATTTCGGTTTTGGAAAAGTCATTTGTTGCACCTTCGTCCGAGGTTCAAGCTAGTAAGATATCCTTCCAAATTTTCGAGGATGCAAGTACGTCTCTACACGGGAACCAAAATAAGGCTTCTGAGTCCCGGACACGCGGGACTATGGATCCCCCTTCGATTATTCTAGGCAGACCCGTTCAGTCCGCACATACGCGTCCCGGAGACAAGGAGAACTCGCCCCCAAAGACCCGACACATGCGCCGTCAGACACTACCGGATGCTTCCCCACGCCCAACAACGTTGCACTCTGTAGTTCCCGAAACAGTCCAAGAACCAGCGGAGGTTTCTGTGATGCCATCTACGTCCCCAATAGCCGTCACTCGACCATCCCAACCCTTTGCTAAGTCAACTCTCACTGCTCGGACCCCAGAGCTGCCTTCGAAGTCTCCCATGAGCTTGCGTAAGCCCGACCTTACCAAGGAGAACCTTCCACCAAAATCTCCAGCTGCACTCCTTTCAAGCCCACTTCCGCAGCCATCTCCAGATCCGTGGATAGTCGCCAATGATAGCCCGCTTCCGCGGATAGACCGACTAGCGTTCCCAATTTCAAGTGGCGCTTCTTATTCCCGACCTGTGAAGTCCTCCCAGGTCAAATCTGTGCAGCACCGGGTCTCAAAGTCAGTCACCTACATCAAGCCTGATGCTTCCATGGCCCCAAGCAGCCATGCCGAGAGGCCTGTTCATCGGGAGACCAAATTGAGTATCCGTAGGCCTGACCAATACGACCGAGACCGAGACCCTGAAGTGAAAGATGTTCTTCAGCTTGCGAAAGTTGATGCCCCTCCCGAGGTGGCTAATTCATTCGTCCCAGAGTCTGTTTCCAAGGGTCCGAGGGTTGATGTGGCAAAGACAGCGAGCGACCGCGCCATAGCCCCTATGTCGGCGACCAAAGACAGAATCCCGTCGTCCGTGGATCGAAAGGAGCGGTTGCCTGTGGATCGGAAGGAGCAAGCGAGGAGGCGGTTGGCGGAAAGGAAACAGAAGAAGGTGGGTGCTTAAGAATTTCTCGGTGTGGGAGCTGTGTGACTTGTGTGGCTCGTGTTGGAAGGTGTTACTCGATTTTATCAGAATGGCGATTGGGCGATTGGGCGTATGGTAGGGGCATTTCTAAGGGATCGATGGGCAAATGGGCGGAAATGGCGTTGTGGGTTAATGGTAGCATTGCTTCCACTTGGACGGTACTTTTGGGAATTCTTACTGGAGTTTCAGCGTGATACCTTTGCATATTCAACCTTTTCCACCTTTTCCACCTTCAGTTCTTCATGCTTACTGCTAAGATAATTGTTCGTTCAACTCCCCAGTGTCTGTATACTCAGTAGATCACAATATTTCTAAGATTAGAGCCCTGTCACTCGTTATATTTTTCGTGTGTTTGTTTAACGTCACCACATCAGAGGTTCAAATACAACAAGGCCATCGTGTATTTCAACTATGCAGAACCGTACCATTCAACAGATCTAGGCTCTTGTGCAATACTATACAATACGCTATGGAGGCACCTGTGCCCTACGCCTCTCCAGTGCAAATGCTGAACATGGGGATATCTCGCGTCCTAACTCCAAAAATGCAATGCAATGCTCGCCCTTTTTCCATCATCAGTCACTTCTTCCCCTCCTGAATGTCCCTCAGCACCTTCAACACCCCGTACGCCGCATTCTCAATGCTCGCCTGCTCCCCCCGATTCATCTTACTCAACACGTACTTACTCACGACACTCGCCTCTCTGCTCTCGGGCCTCCCAATGCCCACCCCAACCCTCCACCACTTGACGCCGCTCAAACTCGCCTGACACGACTTCAACCCATTGTGCCCGCGCGGGCTCGCGCCCCCATCCTTGACGCTCACTTTCCCGAGCGCAGCCTCCAACTCGTCGTGCACGACGACCAGCCGCCCCTCCATCCCCCGCGCGCGCTGCTCCTTCTCAAACGCCGTCCACGCCTTGCGCACGCTGCCCCCGCTGACGTTCATCAGCGTCGTGCTCTGCCACAGGACGAAGTCGTCTTCGCCTTCGACCAGCCCGACGTCGGCGGCTTTGTGGTAGCCGCCGGTCAGGGAGAGCTTGTAGCGTGTGGTGTTGGGTCGGGAGACGAGGCCCGACAGGCCTTTGGAAAAGGGCGTGTACATGCCTCGGGTCGCGATCTCATTGAGGACTGTGTGGCCGGCGCTGTGGAGCGTGTTGGCGTAGGCTGAGCCCGGGTTGCCGAGGGAGCATACGAGGAGCGGGTAAAGGGTGTTGGCACCCGGCGGCATTGGGGAGTTTAAGGGGGTAGGGATCGAGATGGTGGTGGAGGGATTGTTCTTTTTGTGAGGTTTTGCTTTGGATAGTGGTGCCTCGGTATTTGAATTGGAGGAAGGGTCTGTAGAAGTGGAAATTGTAGATTTCGTGGAATCGGAGGAAGGTGGAGTGGGCAAATTTCTTGGTTTCCTTTTTTTGCGCTTCTCCTTGCGACTCAGCGATGGCGCAATTGTAGTCGTGTCTTCGTTTTCGGATTCGTTGTCGTCTGAAGTGTGGTCTTCGATGTCGAGATTTTCGATGGAGATTATGATGGAGGGGCCTGGGATCGGCTGCGGGCCGCGGCCGCGCACGTGCGCACGTGCATGCGTGTTCATCATTCTTTGCAGTGAGGATATGGATATTCGCTTCCTAAAATAATTCAGGTACGCTTTTCTAGGGACAAAATGAGCGGGCGTGCCACCTGGGTTATATAACCCTTTTTTAAACTTTGTTCTTCGCCACGGTTCTGCTCTGACTGTTTGACATGTCTGAGGCATGGTGGAGCGTACAGCCACAGCAAAGAGTCATAGAAGCCATTTGTCAGGGCGGTGCACTAGGGATATGGTAAGCGCGCCGCCCTTTTCCTTGCAAATAGAGCCTAAAGGATCAGGATATTTGTTCAATTTGGGAATGGGAGGAGTTTTCGCGACGCTGTTGATAATTACATGAACGACCCTCGAGAAGTCTTGGCAGCGTCACCATTCTGCCGCATCCCGCGTTGCGCGCATTCACCTTCACCTCCACCGTTCACCATTCACCACCTTCAACCAACACTTACTCAGTCCTCCCTAATTCCTTTCGGCTCTTAGTTTTCTTTTACGCTTTTAATCAATCACGCTTGTCGTGTCCACAATTTTCACCATGGCAGAACGGCCATCGTCGCCACTGCGCAGGGCAACCCGTTCGGCGGGCAAAGCGCCTAATCCCGAGGACATACGAAGAATGGTGAGACGACCAGACATACACCGTAGCCCTGCCGTAGTACTTATGGATATTATAGGAAGAAGCTCGCCTAAAAGCTAAAGCTGCCGCCCAACAAGCCTCAATTGCAAACCCTCCACAGCTCGTCACAGGCACCAAGCGCGCCTATAGCAGCGTAAATGCTTTTGCGATCCCAAAAAATGCACGAGATGCAGCGTCCCCCTCCAAGAAACCCAATGACGGCATGACACGGCCTCCAGTCAACGACCTCATCCAACCCGCGAAGAATTTCGGGCGGTCCGAGTACATCGAATATGACTTCAGCAAGATGACGGACACAAAGGGCGGGTTCCTTAGCACAATAGATGATCCACACAACAGGGCGATGTGGAGCGGGAAAGGGAAGGAAGAAGAGAAGCCCGCGGGTATGACGCTTGAAGAGTGGGAGCGGGAGCGCATACGACGGAAGCTACGGGAAAACAGAGAGGGAGTCTACGAGCCTGGAATATCAATTCTCAACGCGCTAGATGGGCGGGACGAGGAGGAGGCGGATCTAGTTGCTGAAGCTGAAAATGAGGGAACAGAGGAATATAAAGGCAAATACGGCGACGGAAAGCGCGACATCAAGGGAAAATGCCGTGAATGCCGGTCTCTGGAGATTGATTGGAAGTGGCAGGACGTTTTTGGCATCAGCGTGTGCAATACATGTAAAGACAAACTGCCCGATAAATACTCACTCTTGACAAAAACAGAGGCGCGGGAGGATTATTTGCTTACAGACCCGGAGCTGAAAGACGAAGAGCTACTCCCTCATCTCGAGCGGCCTAATCCCCACAAAACAAACTGGAACAACATGCAGCTTTTCCTGCGTCTGCAGGTCGAGTACTACGCCCTCGGTCCTAAGAAATGGGGTTCCAGTGCCGCGCTCGACGAAGAGTACGAGAAGAGACAGAAGATCTCAAAGGAACGAAAAGAAAAGAAATTCAAAAATAAGCTGAACGATTTGAAGAGGAGGACGAGGGTTGAGGCATACAAGCGTGCGAGGTTACAGGGGGATGGTGGTGCGGATGTGCAGTTTGGGGATCGGATCAAGGGGATTGGGGATAAGCATGTCCATGAGTGGGGGAGAAGCGTGTTAGATACCGAGACGGGGATGACGAGGAAGAAGTGTACGGAGTGTGGGATGGAGGTTGAGGAGTTGGAATTCTAAGAGGGTGATAGGATAGCGTAGGAAGCACTTGATTAGCTATGGATGTCATTTACATACTTTGACTATATCTAGTAACATCCATTGAGTTGGTCTCAATATGGCTTGTGAGGATATATGGTGGTGTTCAAGATATGTTAATACTCCTTTTTCGCGGATCAAACGTCGAAGTCGGCAAATGCTACTGGCTGGAACGCCGAGCTTCTGACCTGGACCGATATTAATCTAGTTTTTGAGAAGCTTTTCGTTTGATATTGTAGGTATTCATATCATTCCGGTCGAATTCGTACCTATCCCTTGTGTATTGTCTCGACGCCTAGATTAATGTCGAGAACAGCTGCGTGACTACTAGCTTTGAGTGCACAATCACGGCTTGCCGCACCTGGATGCTGCTCATTGCCCATCTTGTCCACAGGGAAGAGTACACAAGCGGAGACAGAAAAGAGGGGAGGTGTAGGCGCACATGTAACTTATTTTCTGGGAGCTATGGTCATATGTGCCAATTATGTTTAGGAGCACGTCATAATGAAAGACTAGAAACTGATGCGGTCGTGTCTCTTTTTGCATGTGGGTTGCACAGCTTCTTCACCGCACAGAAAAAAATCAATTGTGGGTAAATCATCTTGAATAAATAAAAAGCTAAGATTCCCATGTGGTCTCCCACTGTAATACCAATGAGATAGTTACATAGATAGCTAGTTACGGGCTTAAGTGCAGTTGATCGAAGGGATGTCCTGTTCTCGCGAACTCATAATTTGTATGTTAGAAACGATCGCAAAATGGGTTAACAGGTAGGTGTAGGGAATAATCTTGGATGATAAGGGCAATATGATATGTAAGGGGAGTTGAGGACCTGCGTATCCTTCGCGAGTGTTCACACTGCAAAGGCCCTACTCCAGAACGAATTGATTGAACTGGAACATGTCAGCACATTCACAACTCACTGAATTCTCCTCCTCGTACCTCAGTCTCAGTACTTTTGAAATACTGCTCAAATATAGCAAACTTCTCAACCACGTTGTCACCCCGCAGCAAATCATCCTCGGAAATCATACTTGTGTCTAACCTAAGCTCCACAAGCACCTCACGTACCCCACCCGCATTCTTTTTCTCCTCTGACGTCGCCAGCCGCGAGAACACAATCTTGAATCCTTTCTCCGTGGGTTTGTTTCGGATCTGGAACATACAAGCATTCATGAACGTAGGACGCAGTTCCCCAACCTCCTTCTCCTGCATCCAGTGAACCCATTGCCCGCAGTTTGACCCTGCCGGGTCGCCATGATAGAGTGCGTAGAGGGGTTGGCTAGTGCGACTTGCCCCTGGAGGTGCGTATGCGGGGATAACATCAAATTTTGAGACTTGTTGTGGCGTTGGATCGATGATGACTGATAATTCGGTGTCAGGATTGCGGATATGGAAGTACACTCCAGCCCTGGGAGCCTTCGAATTGTACGCTTTGATTGCTCGAGAAGCATACGGAATTGCGGCCCATTCGAAGATTTGGCGTAGCACGGATTCGTTAAGACGTGTGCCTCTGCTGCCACGGCCTTCGGACCGCTGATTCTGATTACTGACCGGCGCGACTTATTAGCTATGACACTCCACCACACTGTACAATGGCTTACTGAATAGCAACGACACACTCCCCACCCCGATTAGCCGTCCAGACTGGACTCCCACTCATCCCCTCCTCGGTATCAATTCCGTATTCCAACTGTCGATCCCTCAACCGCTCCTCCCCTTCAATGAACAAGTCCCCCGAGCGCTCCAGCGGCGCTCCCACCCGATCGGTAATTCTGTAGCTGGTAATTTCCACATGTGGCTTATATGTTGTGTCGACCACCTTACCCCTGAATCTATCGAAAACTCGAATATTCTTCCCCATCTCCTGGACGCCGACCCGGAGGTTATACCCAAATCCTGCTCTCATCCTCGATTTTGGTAGGAGGATCGCGCCCCAATCATTGATAGCATTGGTGTTTGTGACGGGATTGGCGGCGTATGCGGGACAGACTTTCACCCATGACGAGTCATCGATGGAAGTGATCTGTACGTCTGGGATGATACCATTGGGTGTTCGCTTTGGGACGAGAGTATGGACCTTTAGGTCTTTGGCTGGGGACCCAGAGGAATCAATCAGGTTGTGGCCTGCGGTTAGAATAACATCGTAGGCGGATTCAGGGACGTTGAAGAAGAAGCCTGTGCCCCAGGATTGTTTTTCTGTTTCTGCTAAGTGGTAGGTTCTTGGAAATGTGGTCGAAGGGATAAGAAGTAGTGGATTACCTTTGACAAACTCGAGTTTCACGACCCAGAACTTGCGGTCATCGGGCTTGTCTGTGAATCTCCCGGAGTCGAGGCTATCGGGTAGATTGTCATAGCCTTCTCCGACATCTCCGGCGTCTAAGTGGAACTTTGAATTCATGATGAGAGTTGGTGGAGTTGGGTGGAGTCGAAGGGTGATAGTTAGCACTAGATTGGAGTTTCTAGGTTGTTTTGGGGAGGAATTGAGAAACAGAAGCAAAGTGCTTAGGTCAGTCCCACTTTGGGCGACATAGCCCCCATATACCCCACCTGTTAGAACCCAACTCAAGAACTCAACTCAGCTCAGACCAACTTGTCCGTCTATTGGTTGAAGGCCCTGACATTGATTCTCCGAACTGTCATGCACATTCAGCTCAACTATCGCAATGTTGGCCAAGCAGTAGTTGTATCAGGGGGCCGAGAATGGACGTTTGCGTTGTTATTTATATTGATCACACAAACACGATAGAGACGAACTTCAGACTACATGACTACATGACTGCGATACTGAACGTCCGAGTGCTTATCTCTACCAGCAATAGCAACATCTCGGCCTCGGCACACAGACATACCAAACCACAATGGGACAATAACACATGGCAAAGCACTGAGCACTCGCATCAGGTTCAAATTTACCATCGGTTGAGTATCCCAAGACCGCACTATTTCCATCTCCATCCACGCGGTGCAAGACGCTCGAATTACGTGTTTCGCTTGGAGTGATGAAGTATGCTTCGGTGCTCTGGTCACCTCGAAAGACTAGGAAGTTCTCGACGTGCTTGTCGAATTTTGTTCCTGGGTATGTGTGGTCTATCAATTATCAGCTTTCTTTATATTTCCTGTAGAGTATGTTTCTGACCTTCGAATTTCCCGGTTGAATCAGCGACGGAGAGATAATGAAGGGCCTTATCTTCGCCAATGTAGTTCAGGATCAAACGAGATTCCTCCTCCGAGAACGAAACAGACAGCGGTGTACCATCCCTTGTCTTTACATCCAGAGGTGTCAGCGCCTTCCATACGCCACCTTGTTCTTCAACGCCACTAAATTTGCGCGACGGATCTTGGAAGTAGACCACGATCCCAGTTGGCGTAAAACAAGCAGCAAGCTGGCTATTTGGATGAAGTTTCTGCTTTGGTAGAGATCCAAGTTGCGATTCTTTCCATCTTCCGTCGTAAGTATAGAACCGCAACGTGTTTTCCTCATCCACAGCAAACGCAAATCGCTACAGGGCAAAATATCAGCACAACCCAACCTCAACCTACTGGACAGTCAAACATACCTCATCGAAGTTATCATAAAGGTAAGCCACAGGGGATCTCTCCTTCACACCGGTGGAAATCTTATCTGATTCCACAGTGGTACTTCCTTCCATCTGACTCTCCTTCAGAAAGTGAGAAGCGCCGTCGCTCTGCACGTGGATGAGGTACAAAGCGTCATCGAGGTCGCCAGGGACAGCGCCGCTAGCGGCTTGAAGACACCGGGATACGACTTCATACTTTGATGCGTCGGCCATGATGGAAGGAGGCTTTAGATGGGTGAGACGGAGTTAAGGAAGACTAAGAAGGTGCGTAGAATATGATGGTGCATCGGAGCAGAATAAGTACCCGAATTCCTACTATAATCAGAGCCGCATTCGGCATTCCCGCACCTCCATCCTACATTTTTGATTAATCAGACTTATCTCCAGTCCCTCGGTCTCAGCTCCTATTATCTCAGGTCGCACAAAATCAGCTAAGCTCCAATAACCTCAGCTCAGCTCTGCTACCCCCTCCAACCATGCGTCAACGTGCAGCTCAAATGCATAGAAATGCATCAGATCGCCGATTTCTGATTGTTGAGAATTCTGGAGTCATCGTAAAACGTCGGTTGCGGATGGTTGCGGATAGTTGCAGAATGTAGGTGTGGAAGGCTGGCGTGAAATAGAGGAGTCTGGAAGGCAGATAATCTGTCAGCAATTGATTCAGAAGATGTTGGCGGACGGATATGGAATATGTTAGCGAGCTGAAGTTGATTTGAGGTAGACCTGAGCATGGGATCGTATGATTAGGAGCGGGGGTTCGTGTTTTCGCGGATGGGGGTAGTTTGGGGTGGCTTATTGGGGGCGGGTTCATTGGAGAAGCAGTTATGCAGCCTGAGTATGAATGCTTGCGTACATTTTGTGGTGGAGTTGAATTATTGCAAGCTCATATTGATATGTCCGTTATCACATACTGAGCAAGGTAGTGTGTGTTCGTGTCGGGGAAGCCGAAGGAAATCGCTTCATATCAAATATATATATAGTCGATGGAAACTCCTCTACTAAAAATTACTCACTTTTCCACTCATCTGCTCTATCTCATATGAACAATCTCTTGTTTCCCTGAACCACAATTCAAGATGACACTGTACACGGACGCGGCTGCTGGCCTTCTCACGCCCAAAAAGCTCCAGGCCTACGGCGCCGGACTTAAAGACGATATTGACCCAACCACCGGCCTCACCCCACTTATCGCGGCCATAAACAATGCCCACATCAAAGTCGTCGAACTGCTCCTTTCTAGTGGCGCTGACCCCGACAAACCCTCCCGCGATCACCGCACACCGTTATTCTGGGCGACGTGGAAACGTGGCGCCTCAAACCGTGCTGAAATCGTCTCTGCCCTCATAGCCGTGAAAGCAGAAGTCGACGCCACCTCCACAGAAGTTCAGAACATTACTCCACTGATGAACTCCGTCGACAAGCTACGGGATCCAGAGGTCATCAGTCTGCTTGTTGATGCTGGCGCCTCTGTCACGGCGACAAACATTCGAGGCAAGTCGGCGAAAGCTTTGGCGGAGAATATTGGTGAGCCAAAGTTGAGTAAAGCGTTGAGACCGAAGTTAGAGAGACATGCCCCGACGGCGGAGACGGTTAACATGTTGGTTTCTTTTGTATTGTTCATTTTTGCTTGGATTAACAACAAGGTGCTTGACGGGATTGTGCAGGGAGTCGCGAGGCAGATTTTCAAGTTGACCGGGGAGTATAACCCAGTACTCGATGAGGTAAGTTTTGAGAGAAAGAGAATCTTTAAAAGACATATTTTGCTGATGCATCATGTAGGTTATGGCCGGCCCAAAAGAACCGAAATCAGTCGAGGAGTTTGAAGACAAGATAAATGATTGGCTGGTCGAAAGCAACCTAGGCAAATTCTTCCAGTCAGACGACGGATATCTCAATACAGTAGCCAAAAAAGCCATGGAGCTGAAAGAAGACAAGTCAACCTTCCTAAGTGAGCCTGAAAACCTGGAGAAGTTAGTTAAACTCTCGCTGTACAAGACGATTATCTATTGCGGTATTCCTTCTCTCCCCTTCTCCTTTCACCTAACTCATAAATAACGAAACCAGACGACAGCACCTCAATGGGTTACCCTTCCTCCCCTAGTTCCCGTGCCCACGCTCAGGTTGAACTTGTAAAACGAATGACAAGACTCTGCGCTACTATCGTTCCAGATGACGAAGGCGTCGACCTCTTTTACATACACTCTGACGGTGCCCTGAACGCACGCGAAGACAAGATTTCGGAGGTCATGAACAAGAAGAAACCCAGCCGAGGCACGCCTGTAGGTACGAAACTGAAAGAGAAAATTCTGGAACCTTTTGTGTATCAGGTCCTGAAGGGCGCCGATAAAAAGTTTCAGAGGCCACTGCTCGTTACAATTATCACGGACGGGGCTCCAAGTAACGAGCAGGACAACACTTTTGAAAACGCTATCTTGGAATGTATTAAGGAGCTTAGACGCCTTGGATATCCTGAACATGGTGAGATAATAGTGCCGAAGTTGTTTTGTATGATGCTAATTATGGAAGCTGTGGTTTTTCAAGTCAGTCAGATTGGCCATGACACTGGTGCGGCCAACTTCCTAAAGGAACTGGAAGAAAAGGCGAAGAGCGTAAAGTCGCTGTATTGTACAAGCGGTAAGTCAATGGGCTCTAATTCTTCTAGGGTTGCTCTGACTTTGAGAAAGACAAGTTAGATGATGCTCTAAGCGAACAGGGTGAGAAATTGGAAGAATGGGTATATACAGTCCTTTCCCTATGCTTCCTGTGATCTTTATCTAACATTCGCATAACAGCTCTTCAAGCTTCTTACAACACCTATTGTTGGAGTTCTTCCTGGCTAGTAATCTAATGAATAAGGTTTGAGCATAGCTGTTTATTTCCTCTATCGACGGTGTGAAGACTGTAGACCCATAGCATATCGTAGATAGAGACAAACTCACAAGCGACGAGGAAGAGCAGTCTAGTGTAGATAGAGATAAGCCTACATCAGAAGAGCTCCCCACCATGATGAGCATCCTCCACAAAGTGAAGAATAGATTAGGAGCAAGGGCAAGGAAAATTCATTGCAGTTGATATCCGGAGTACCGATGTAGGACGCTTTGACGATAAAGAACACCTCTTAGCCCCATATTGAAGATGCTAGTACCCATGATACCGAGAATCCAGACACTTTCAGTTGGTTGTAGATAGGAAATGAGCCACCTTAAGGTGTCTCGACAGCGTGTTCTCTAATTCGAACTTGCGAAGGCGAATCCGGTGACTCACCCCAGCCTCCCCTGTCACTGATAAAGGTGTTATCAAGACCTTACATCCGTGCGTTACCTAGGGAAATGAGCCCCTAGGATTAGGCTCTCCCTCTAGTACTAGATGTGTTGGACTAAATAACAGCTGTCGCAGAACACGGAGAACCGTTAGGCGGCTGTGCTGCTTTAAACCACTCGGCCAATCCGACTCGTTTGAATGTTTGCATGCTGAAGATTTAAGTCAAATTATAGATACTCATCAAAAAATAACAGTAATAGAACCCCTACAGAGGTTCCTTAAAGATTTCGCGTGTGTAAGACATCACCGAAACCGTTTCGATCCTTAATTTAATTTTCCTAGGCATGAACAGCCGCACTTCAACCCGTCAATTCACGCAAGTCTCTTTTCCAAATACACTACTTTGGTTGTGTGCGATGTTGCCTGCTTGGCACCATAGATATATTGTCATCATCTCAACTTTGATAAGAAACTCCTGCCGGTCTTGCCTTCTACTGCGAGCATGTAGAGTTGTTTGATGACTGAGATCTTTTTCCTAAGCAACTTCTGAATAACTGCATCCCTCCAGGCAACTAGCTTTTAAATAAAAAACCCCCACTTAAAAGTAACATATAAGTGACTATACATAATTCCGCTCTGAAACGATTGAAGGGCGTAACGAAATCGTTCATATACCATACCCATTCTCGATGCAAGCCCCCTAGCCATGTCCACTCCCACAATCCCATCCAGGTTTCGATTCTAAGAGACTCAAGTATGAGGCGGCCGCGAATACAATTCGTCTGAAGTAGAGAGATATCGTCAAGCTCCCCTTTGAACAGGCAATAGGCACACGACGGTCTCGATATATATATCATCACCATATTCTCGAACATTCCACCAATATTTCTAAACATTGCTCGACAATGCACCGCCCATTCCTCCTCTCCTACCTCGCAATCCTTTCCCATCACACTACACCTGCATCTGCCTCCGAAGCCCTACATCCAGGAACACACTCTCTGCCGGGGGTCTCTAAAACACCCCCGAGACCCAGCAGCCTATCCCTCTAGAAATCGTCGGCACCATCCTATCCTAGATCACCCGATCTCTATATGGCCGAGCTCAAGCCGAATGGGACGCAGGCAACTATTCTGTATTATGAAAGAGATTGCTTGTTGTGATAGAATATGGGTTCCATGGGTTGTTCGCGGAGCAAGCTCCCTACTAAATTTTAGCTAGGGACTTTTGTATGTTAGGGATAAACAGGCGTGGAGAAATTGACTAGACACAGCAATTGGTTCAGTCAAAGAATGAGTGTGAGGGCTTGAATACCTCCGTAAGATACGACTAGGAGTATGTTACGATCGGTGAAGTCGGTGATTTACCAACGTATAGAAAAGATGGTGGATGGAATTCTTGAACTAGCTTGTCCATTGTCTTGCGTAAGGAAAACGCATCTGGAAAATGATTGGCGCACATAAGCAGGAAGACTTGCTACCTCCAGCGTACATAATCGCGAGAATCATTAGATTTTATCTGTAACATCATATGTCTGCTGGGTATCTGCTCGGTGTTAGTATTCTGCCATCTCTACACAAATCAGAACCCGTTGCCATACCTAAACTCGAATAACCATATCATCATTATAATCATTAAGCCTCGTCTTACTTTCGTGCTTCGATATGCTTATCTCTTCCCTCCCCTCAGCCTAGCCCACTACCCCTTCGACCTGCCCTCGCCCTCAAACATCCACCGATCATGCTCCAGACTCTGCGCCTTCTTCTCCAGACTCGATTCCAGCGCCGCCTTGACCTCGCTTAGAACATCTGCATTTACTAATCAGTCAGCACTATACTCGATTTCTCAATTGAGGCTGAGAATTCATGTTCGACGTACGTGGTTGATCGTAAAGGCGATTATGCTGTCCAAAGAGCGCAATGAGCTGATTCTCCTGTTCTGGATTCTTTTCATTAGCAAGCAAACCAAATCGACCCCATTCTTTCCCCTATAACCTTGAATTGGGATTGGATTGACTAACCACTCTCCTCATCTCCACCCTGTAAGCCATCCACCTCGCGCTTATTCAAACTCGTAGACGGCGCTGCCATACTGTAGTTTCCCGTGCTGTCGCGTTCGACCATGTCATCTTTTGGGTCGGCTTCTTCGGCGGGGATGTGCAGCGAGGAGGTTGAGAGTGTGGTGCTCATATGGGGGTTTGGTCGGCGTGAGGGCTGGTGGAATATGTGGCGGCGGGGGCCGGGGGGGTTTGGCGGGCGAGGAGCGCGGCGCATGTCCATTTCGCCTGGTATATGAGGAGGGGTGGTTGTGGGAGAAGGGTAATGCGGCGGCTGCGGAGGTGCCGCGGATGGATGTTTGGTGTTTGGTGTTTTGCGGATGTGGTTAAATGGCGCGCCGTATAAGCATGGAACGCGTTTGGTGGGGTGGAGCTTTGACTTCTGGAGACCGGGGCGAGACAACGAAGCTCCATATAGGTACTTTGTCCTACCATCATGAGCTCACTCAGATGCTAATTCCGTTCAGAAGTACTGCTGTTGTTTATACGGCACCCCTCATTCCTCGAACGCATCGTCGCCATTCATCCTGCTCGAACGACAATCATCAATCGGAACACATCACAACTGCTTGACTCTCTACGAGCATTCCAAAGAATCATGTCTGAACCAAAGCCTAGCTCCGTACCTCCTATACCATCAAACCCTTCCTCGCTTCCTCGCAGACCTCCCTCGGTGACGCGCAGGACCCCAGACTCAGACGATCCATCTCCACCTCGGAAAAGGCCGCGAACACACGCGCCCAACCCACGACCCCGTCCTCCGTCAATCACGAACACAACCACAAGCCCTACACCCAGCGCGCCCACTATGTCTTACTCCCCGCCAACCCTCTTCCCAATTCAGCCCCTCGACCGCTTCCAAGGCGCATCAGCGAGGATCAAGCGGCCCTGCGAAGTCACGCACTTCTCATACGATGACAATCACGAGTACAAGGAGGATGAATCGGGAATAAACTACTACCACCCACCTCAGATAGGCGCAGATCTGAGGGAGGGCTTCGAGACGTTCAGACATTATGAGGACAAGGAGGATCCGCATCTGGACAGCTTGTTGAAGGCTCTGGTCAGCAAGGAGGAGAAGAGCGGGGAGAGGGTGCAGGTGGATTTTGTGACATGGAGGGGAATGATGACGAAGGTATGTAAAAACACTCCTTAGATTGAGGGCAGTGATGCTGGATGAACTATTCGTCCTGACATCATGTAGATCCTAACCGCTCCCTTCGACTTCTTCGCCCAATTCGACATGTACGCTACCCTACACGACGGCACTATCTACATCGAAGAAGACTTCGCTGCCAAAGCTCTAGACCGCGCCTCTCAAAACGACCGACTTCCTCCCCGCAACCAATCCTACAACCACGCCCCCAACCCCAACCAGCCCACCCACGAAATGATGACCTTCTGGGGCTACAAGTTTGAAACACTATCTCTACTCTCCACACTACCCCCAGAAACCCCAGAATCCGTCATCGCCGCCCGCCCCCAAGCCCCCGTATCAAACTACGCCCAGCACTGCTCCATCGTCCGCACCGGCTTCGGGCCCTCCTCCCTCCTCCTCGGCGGCGAAGTCGACGGCCTCTGGGCCGCAAAACCCGACCCAGCCACGCACCCCGACGCGCCAATCCCCTGGATCGAGCTCAAGACCTCCGAGGAACTCCCACAGCACCGCTCTAAACACGACGTGCTGAAGTTCGAGCGCAAGCTCCTCAAATTCTGGGCACAGTCTTTCCTCCTCGGGGTAGGCAAAGTCATCGTCGGATTCCGTAGCAAGCAGGGGATCCTCAGGGCCGTGGATGTATATGAGACGAATCAGATTCCGGGCATGGTGAGGAGGGGCACGCAGTGCTGGGATGGGAACACGTGTATAAATTTTGCGACGGCCTTTTTGTCGCATCTCAAGGAGACGGTGAAGGAGGAGGGGGTTTATAGGATTACGCTGAGAAAAAAGGGCGGCGTGGTGGAGGTGCAGAAGGTGAGGGAGAAGGGCACGGGGGGCATTCTGAGTGAGGAATTTCTAGAGTGGAGGAAGAATGGCCTTGTGGGGAGGGAGAAGGAGAGTGCCGCGACTTGAATTCCGCACGTACTGTGATTGACTGGACGTCGACTACGAATAACATATGCCTGAGAATGTGAGCTATGACAAAGTGTATGACATCATGATACGATAATTAAAGGTGTTCAGGCGGCCTTGGAACGGGTCTTAGCTTGGAGATCAGAACCTGGAAGTTACCCCGTTAAAGAAAGGGAAAATAACCTTGGCCAGAATCACCGCGGAAATGAAGAAACAGTATAAGAATCCAAGTCACGTATCGTCACTTGAAACATTGATCTTGTTTCAAAGCCTCATTGCTGAGAAGTGCAAAGTGTTATACATCACGGACTAACCTGCCAAACGCCACGCTAACAACCTACTTCCAAACCCAAGCAGACTACACCCACCCCTACCTAATCCCAAACCTAGAACCCAACGTCGCAAACCGCTCACTAGTCTTACTTCCCGTGGTCGTCGGACTCTGCGCTGCAACCGCCGCCCCCTCAGCCACCTTCTCAATCAGCACCGTCCCCTTGAAACTATCCACATTCCCGTACTTGCGATTCCTCTGCGCGACATCAAAGAACTCGTCCGAGTTGTCCGTCTGCATGAGCGCCACGGTCTGCATCAGCTCGTCTAGATTGCCCATGAGAATCGGGTTTCCGAGGGACTCGACGAAGGAGGAGAGGAAGGCGGTGTCTTTTGCGAGGGCGGCGACGGCGCACGGCGTTATGCGCTTTACGCTTTCGTCGAGGGTGAGGTCGAGGATTGCGGTGGAGGCGTGCGAGAGTGCGTCGAAGTAGATGAATTCTTTGATTTCGGTGGGGAGTGCGAGCAGCACGCTGTTCATGATATTGGATAAGTAGCGCGTGAGTTCGAGCATGTACTCGCTAGGCTCGGACACGAGCTTTGTGGCCATCCAATCGTATTCCGCTGTCTCGATCAGGTCATCTATCTTGGAATTGACCAGCTCGAAGATGCGATCTGAGGCCTTCTTCTTGGCCGTCTTGAATTGCTCGGTTGCTTGGAGGACAATGGGACCCGTGGCCGAGGGCGAGGAGCGCGCTTGGAAGAGCAGGTCTTGAAGTTCGGCACAGGCGATTTCGAAGTGTTCAAGGTTGGTGAGAATTTGTACGATTTGGCCGGGATATTGGGATGAGAGGCGCTCGACGAGGGATTGGCAGACTCTTTCACAGAGGAGCTCGTCTAGGGACTGCAGAAGGACGTGTGTTAGCATGCATGGATTGGGTGCTCCTCGAGAATTGCTTACAGTATGTAGTGTCTCATCGATCACAGTCGACTTTTGAAAGTAGTCATCGGAGAATAGATAGATCTGGTTTAGGAAGTTTCGGATGTCGATGCAGCACAGTGGATACATCTGCGAGAACGGCAGAACACATGGGAAGCTACGTGGAGTATTAGCACATGCAATAGCCCATGGCTTATATTCAATAAACATACGTGAGTTCTTCGCGCTCTTTGTCCGGAGTGTACCAGCTGACGGTCACAACCTTGTCGTATTCTTCAATACTGTTGATCGGCATCGGCATGTAGTCATCAGTCGTGACGATTTCGAGGAAGTCGTCGCTGAAACGCTGTTTGAGAAGCTCGGAGTACTTTTCGAAGAGGGTAAGGAGTAAGGTAGTCATGGCGGAGACCGAATATCCGTAATTCTATGTTACTGGTCAATACGCACCCAAGGAATACTGGCGTTGAACTTACTTCCGTAGTTAGCATAAAGAGGGCGATTCGGCCTTTGATCTTTAGTAGAAGCTCATCACTGTCTACTTTTGGTAGTGAATTCACAATGAGCGTAATGGCGCTCTGACACATAGAGTCCCACAGCTCGTCCACCTAACCACCTGTTAGCAGATGCTCGGTACGATCTTCTTCTTCCTTCCATCACTTACATCTACCAGCTGCCGGAAATTGTCTGTTTTGCTCATGGTCGCTTTCTCAATAATCGCAAAGCCCGTAATGCTCTCTAGCAAACTGCTAATATCCCCACACTCTGGATCAAGCAGATCTAGTGTAGATGGTATGAGTAGATCCTTCTGGCTGCGTCGAGTAGAAGCATACTCTGTTCTGAAAAACTCACGCTTGCCCAAGGTGTGGTGGATGTGCATGGCCTCAAACAAAGGTGTGAATTCGATATTGATGGCGGTCTCATCGTTATTTAGAAGATCGAATTCATCGGTTTCGCTAGCGACTAGTTCCATACTAGAGTTCAATCTGAATTTTTGGAATCTCTGATCAGCCTGAGCCCTCTCTTGGTGTCGTTTCCAGCGCACTTCCGTGTAGTAGAATGCGAATTCGCCTAGGAATTGCGATGTTTCTCGGATCCGGAAGAGCCAGGTATTTAGATCATCCATGACAGCCTCGCCTATCAACTTTTGAATGGCGGGCACGGATTTCTCGATCATCTCTGCAATCTTGTACCGACTGACTTCTTTCAAGTGAATTGTCTGCAGCTCGTCCAAAGAGCGCAATGCTGCGTAATGGTTCTTCTCCTTTAGTAGATCCACGACCTGGTTTGCGAGTCGGAGCACATCCAGACACGCACTAAGCGCTTGATTGGCTTCATTGATGTTCTGGCGAACACCGCGTGAGTCTACCAGCGCCCTTTTTTGCGCTGCCAAATTCTGGATGCTTCCCTGGATGGCCTCGTTGAGCTCGAGAATCTGTGTGGTCATATCGACCGTTCCTGCCCGGACTTGCTGTAATGACTCCACGGAGCTGACAAATTCCTGGTGATTGGCATTGCATATGCGCTCGATTTCACTCTCGCGATCTTTCGCAAATTGGTCGAAGGATTGCTTAAGCTGATTCGAGTAGCGGCCATCTTTCATCACAGAAACTAGCTGCTCTATATAGTCCGAATCCGAGGTCGATTGCGATATCTGATAGATATTAGGAAGGGAAGTACTATATTCCGTATGCACTAGGAATAAATACTTGTTTGATGGAAATGTAGAGGTCGTCCCCAGGGTCGATGGCGGAAGGCATGACTATAATTTTTGTTACACACTTGAGCTAGCGAATTCTACTCGAAATGGCTACAATATCCTTGGGTCTCGTTGGCTATTCTTCGGAATGCGGTGGAGTGAAGTGTCGAGTGAGGATGACACGCGGTCTGACGGTGAAGCTTGACGCGAGTCTCGGAATAGACTCGGATTATCTGTGCTCGAGATCACGTGCCCCCACTTGCCACTTTGGAGCGATGACGGAGCGCCCCACCAAAGTTTTGAACTCCGACCGGAGTGAACGATTCAATCTTTATATCGTCGACAAAACACTCAGTTCTGCTTTCAATTCACAACAAAACTCACAAAAATACTCAATATGGACGCAGTAATCAGTGGGTACTCGCTCCAGTCGCAATGGGCACTACTAATTGACTTTAGACAAGTTTGAAGCCGTTCTTGGTAGTGGCAAATCGCAGTAAGTGCAGCACCTTCCTAAAACCTACAAATATGTATCTAACAAGCTTAGCTCTGTTCTTCTGCTCGGTGCAGGCTTCGTGTATGTTTCTAAACCCTATAAGCCCGTCTCTCAACTGATGATGAGCAAAGCACGCGACCAACCGCTGAGATCCTTGGAAACTCTGGCATCAAAGTCACTGTTGCTTGCAGGACCTTGGAGAAAGCACAGGCTTTGGCCAAGGGCATCAAGAATGCCTCCGCCATCAGCGTAAGTACCGCATTCAATGATGGCTCACATCAATTGCTGAACTTCCTAGCTCGACGTTGACGACGCAGCCGCCCTCGATGCTGAGGTCGCAAAGGTCGATGTCGCCATTAGCTTGATCCCCTACACCCACCACGCCACCGTCATCAAATCTGCCATCCGCAACAAGAAGAATGTTGTCACAACCTCCTACGTCTCCCCCGCGATGTTGGAGCTCGATGCCGCAGCGAAGGAGGCCGGCATCACCGTCATGAACGAGATCGGTCTCGATCCTGGACTCGACCATCTCTCCGCCGTTCTCACCATCGACGAAGTTCACAAAGCAGGAGGCAAGATCCTTTCGTTCCTTTCATACTGCGGTGGCCTTCCCGCCCCAGAAGCTTCAGATAACCCACTCGGATACAAGTTCTCATGGAGCTCGCGTGGCGTGCTACTGGCACTGAGGAATGCGGCTTCCTTCTACAAGGATGGCAAGATTGTCGAGGTTGAGGGACCTGCGCTGATGGCAGAGGCCAAGCCATACTTCATCTACCCAGGATACGCCTTCGTTGCCTACCCGAACCGCGACTCGACTCCGTACAAGGAGCGCTACAACATTCCCGAGGCCCAAACCATTGTCCGTGGCACGCTCCGCTACCAGGGTTTCCCAGAATACATCAAGGCCCTTGTCGACATTGGCTTCCTCTCTGATGAGCCGAAGGACTTCCTCAAGGCGGGTACGACACGTGCCTGGAAGGACGCCACCGCGAAGATTGTAGGCGCGGCCAGCGACAAAGAGGAAGACATCATCTCAGCCATTAGCTCCAAGGCGAGCTTCGCGAGTGCAGAGGAGAAGAGCCGCATCCTTGACGGACTTCGGTGGATTGGTCTGTTCTCTAGCCAGGAGATCACTCCTCGTGAGAACCCACTTGATACCCTATGTGCGACTCTCGAGGAGAAGATGCAGTACGAGGAGGGCGAGCGTGACTTTGTCATGCTGCAGCACAGGTTCGAGATCGAGAACAAGGACGGAAGCAAGGTGACTCGCACCTCGACTCTTGCCGACTATGGCGACCCTAAGGGCTACTCGGCTATGGCGAAGTTGGTCGGCGTGCCGTGCGCGGTTGCTGTGCAGCAGGTTCTCGATGGAACGATCAAGGAGAAGGGTATCTTGGCTCCCATGTCCCCGGAGATCTGCAGGCCCTTGTTGAAGACATTGACGGAGAAGTACGGCATTGTGTTCAAGGAGAAGACCATCTCGTAGATTAGCGTGTGCATCTAACGAAGAGGTCTTGAAGAAAAAAAGGAATAAAATACACAAGTGGGGAGAAATAGGGTCTATTGAGTAGATAAAAGCTTCACTAGAAATGAACAAAGGCCATTTTATGGTTCAATGCACGTAATTTGATCCTGCATTTGTACAGCCTTGCCGCATCGGTGTAGCATCTAAGCTGTTCATCCATATACATCATCCCGTCATAACTCATGTGCTAGTCCTCTACCCTCGCTCAGTCAAGTCCAGCAGCTGCCGGCGCACCAACAGCCTTCTTTTCTTTCTTGCCGCCGCCACCACCTCCACCCATGAACATATTGCCTATCATATCCATCATCGGATTACCCTGCCTCGGCATCCTGATCCCAAAGTACATCTCCCCGATCTGTTCCAACGCCTCGCCCCAATTCGTATCCTTCAGATGCGACGCATAATGGCTCTTTAGCTGCCTGTATAGCGCCGCCTCGCCCCTCTCCACGGCGAGCAGCAACAGGCCCAGGAAATTGAGCAGCGGCAAGCTCGGATATACTCGTAGATCTGACGATGACGTCGAGACTTCCTGCACCGCGAGATTCGACTTCTGCGCCAGGCGCGCCGTGAAGATGAGGAAGAACTTGTTTGCTGCGCGCAGGTTGCCCGTGAGGAGGTAGGGGAGTACGGCGCGCGCGGCGTAGAGAGGCGCCGTGTGCGACTCGTCGGATGTGTACCAGGAGTATTCGAGCGTGGCGAGGGTTTCGGGCGAGTCCTTGGTGCCGAGCATGAGGTGGCGTTCTGCCTCGTATGGTTCGAGATCTAAGTTCCCCAATAGTTAGTATACTGATAACTACACATGACATATCTTTGGAGTCTCTCTATACGTACCATCGGCATACAACGACCCTGCTACGTGATGCACCTCTGGGTCTCCCGCCGGATACTCGCCAAACTTGCTGCTCCACACCACCATCTCATTGACAAACTTCTTGCGCGTGGGCTCATCTTTGGGGAACGCACGCAGCAGGCTTAACAGCTTCCCCTTGCTCCCTGCATCCGGCGCCACTTCGCCCTTGTTGAATACATCGAGGAGGAACACGCATAGGTCGCCGCCGGACCCGCCTTGTCCAGCCTTCAGGAGGGAGAGCGCGCCCGAGAAGAGGATATCGGTTGCCGCGGGCCAGTTTGATTGCTTTACGTAGCGCGATGCGATGACGCGGAGTTGTTGGTGTGCTTCGTAGTATGCGCCTTCTGCGATTCTGGAGAGGGTTAGAGGGAAGGGGAGATGGTAAGAGGGTGGGAAGCGATATACTTTTCTTGTTGCCGTCGTATTGTCTTTTCTATCTTCGAGGTGGCGGACATTGTGGAGGTTGGCGAGAGATGCTGTGGTGGTGGTTGCGAAAGTTGAATGAGCGTTGGAGTTGGAACTGCTCCGCGATCTGATGACGCACAGACGTTCCGCCCCGCCCTCACGCCAAATCTATGCGTGTTGAACGAAAAATAAAATGAATAGATGTGTATTGCTGTAATTACAATACTGTAGCCTTTGTTAAAGCTTTATTAACTGGCTTCAAAATACGACATAGGAAAAGATGATAACTGCTCGACGTTGTTTGCTAGCAATTGAACTGTAAAAGTTCAAAAAGAATGCCAAAAAAGAAGTCTCCGCTCCCAGAATCGAACTAGGGACCTTCAGGTATTCTGATGATATTACAGCCCGACGTGATAAACCAACTACACCAAGCGGAGATTGTTTGTTTCAATCTGCGATATTACTACCGCGCTCTTGAGTCGATATCCAAACTAATGGATGCGAATTATGGCAGTTTTGAAAATTAATTATTATATATAGAGGAAGACGTGTCATATGTTAGCCCCAAGGTAGACTGGTCTTTGCCATAGATGTAATAGCCAGCGAACCGCTTCTAGGTCGATCTACGAAAGAGTGGAAGACCAGTGGCGCGGGGTGAATTAATTTTTCATGGTTTTTAGGCGGTCACAGTTGGCAGAATCACCGACCTCTTCTACCTAACGACGGAGAGTCATCTCAAATGGCAACCCACCTTTGGAATATGCTCGTTTGCCCACAATTCGCGCCTTTCCACTCCACTTCCTTTCATTCTGTAACCGCCCGGACTTCGAATACTGTGTGTGTTCCACAACATGAATTTCCACCATTTTTCGCGCCACCACCATGAAGAAGGCAGATAGAAAGGCAGACAAATCTCCTTGATACCGCTGCTGCATGCGTGCTGCAAAGGCTATGGAACTTGCGAACATATTTGGGAGCCTGACTGTGATGCGGGCCGCAGCGTACAATCGAATTAATTAAAATAGCTTGACACAACATAATGGACTCGTATTGAAGTCCTAGTAGCGTCGTTTTTCGCCCCATTCGGCCCTGAAGGCCCTTCGCGCTCAATATGAAAAAGGCAGCCAGGGGTGGGCCGATCCAACCATTCTACTGCACACATATCTACATTACCTGATCCACAATCAAGCCCCAAGAAAACCCCTCACAGCTGCAGAAACACCATCAACGTCCTCAAAAACATGCCAATGTCCAACGTTACTGAGCACCACCGGTTCCCTCGCCCTCAATTCTCTCGCGTACTTCTCGCACAATTGCGGCGGCGAGACCTTATCCTCGTCCCCGGTGATGAGTAGCGTCTCGGCATTCACTTTCCCAACGTCCAGGGCTTGCGCCGCTCCAGCCAATGCTGAGCATGCCTTCGCATACCCCTCAGGATCCTGTCCCATCAATGCTAGCCGTACTGCTGCCACGGCAATGGGATTTTTCGTTTTCGTGTGTTCGGACGTGCCAGCAGTGACTACAGCATCTACGACGGCGGCCATGCCCTTGGTGCGAACTGTGGTTGCGCGAGCGTGGGAGTCCTGGGAAGCGGCTTCAGGGAGGGGCGAGGGTGGTGGACCGAGGAGAATGAGCTTTTTGACGAGAGTTGGATTCTCGATGGCAAAGGCCAAGGCAACTAGACAGCCCATTGAATGAGCGATGATGGTGGCTCCTGATGAGATGCCTGCATGTTCGAAGACGCCTTTGGTGTCTGCGGCAAATGATGAAATGCTCAGTGCGCTGAGCGGAGATGTGGGAGAGAGACCGTGGCCTTCTAGGTCGAAGAGATGGAGGGAATGCGAGTTGGTAAGAGAGAGCGTTGATATTAAGGGATTCCAGCACTCCAAAGTGCTACCGAGACCATGTATGAAGATGATCGGAGGCCCTACTGTTGTGCCTAGGTTTTGGTAGTAGAGTGGTTTGTTATTTATTCTCGTCAACCCAATCCCATTGATGGACTTGCTAAGGTTGGTGGCTGGGATGGATGACTGGCTTTCTATGCGCTCCACCGTGTAGTTCGTAGATTCCAGCAAAGCAATCTTGTTTGTTAGGCTACCGAGCCCGGTTACTGAAATTGTGATCTCGTCGCCGGACTTGAGAAATACGGGCGGCTTTTTTCCAATTCCTACACCAGCAGGCTAGTCTCGAAAATTAGCACCATATATGAAGTAGAGAAAGAAATTCGGCCTTACAGTCCCAGTTGCGAGCACATCACCAGGCTGCAGAGTCTGGCCTTCTGAAATGGTCTTGATCAGGAACGGAATGGAGAAGATTAGGTCTTGTGTCGTGGCATTCTGCTTGAGATCACCATTTACATGTGTTTGTAGGCGGAGAACCTTTGGGAGGTCTTTGGCAGCCACAGCAAGCGGACCCTGATCAAATAGTAAGTGTTTGCTCCCAAGTAGGCATCTTCGCAATCAATCCGGGCTCACACACCATCGGACAGTATGTGTCAGGGGACTTTCCAATGAAGAACTGCTTGTGATCTCGCTGTCTCTCGCGTGCAGTCATATCATTGATGATTGTGTAGCCCCAGACGTAATCCATAGCATCCTCTTCGCTGATGCGGAACCCAGCCTTGCCAACAATCACGCCAATCTCGCCCTCATAGTCCGGACTGCTCGTGAACTCCGAGTGAAGAAATATCTCCTCTCCATTCGCGATAATTGACGTAGACCTCTTCGTGAAAATGACGGGATGCGTAGGAATGTCGACCTTGTCAGAGCTGTCGTATCCAGAGCTGTTGAATTCCTTTGCGTGTTCTGAGTAATTCTTGCCCACTGCAAGAATATCCCGACCAGTAATTGGAGCGAGGACCTTGACGCTGGATGCTGCTAGTGCATTGCCGTCAGGGCGAATCCTCTCCTCACCCGCCTCGATTACTTGGTAGAGGTTGGAGATGGGGGTACCGGAGACAAACGAAAGCGGCTGTATGCTGCTACTGCTCTCGTCGAAGTTCCCGATACGCGGAGATCTTGTGATGGGATCGACGAAGGAGATGTATCTGAAAATGATCATCTTGATCACTTTGAAGATGTAAGAGATATGTTTGCGGCCAAGGGTTGAGGGCGTTGGAAGCAGCTAATGATTATAAACAGCCATGTGAACGCTCTGTAGTATTTACCTTGAGGCAATATGTTGAGGTCTGAAATGGCGAATTCTAGCGAGCTGGGAAAGAAAGAGCGCGTTTCTCCCACCCCTGTCTCCGGTTTTCGGTAGGCCTATCCCCGCTATTCATACACCAACCCATACACCACTACAATACTATTTACTTCTTCTTTCTTCACTATCTCCTTTCCTAGATTAACGCAAACCTTTTGCAAGCCGCAAATGCTGCTCTCTGGGAATCCGTAGCTGACATGTTCTCATAAAATTGAACGCAATGCAGAGTGCTAATAGCTGCCCCGCACCCTGTTCTAGTTACTGTTGTTCATTGGTTCAATGAATCACAAAGGTTTGCATACTGTCTCCTTTATTTCTTTGTCTGGAACATGCAAAGTCTTCCAAACAGAGATAAATAAATAAAAGGGTATAGCTTATACAATTTCACTTTGACTAATTGAATACGTGATGCCCAAGACAAGCTAAAATATAGGATTGGAGAATAGACACAGCACACCCATATTCACATCCTCATAGCGGGCAAAACAGGCACAGGTTGACTTAAAATCGAGTGAACCAAGATTATTTGATTAAAGATATAAGTGCATAGTTATCCACTCGTAGTACTCGTCATCTTGATGCCACCATCAATCTCCACCACACTCCCATTAACATACCTCGCCTCCTCCCCAAACAAAAATGCCACCACATCCGCAACCTCCTCCGGCGTGCCCAGTCTCCCCAACGCATTCCCATTCTTCATCCTCACGACCGCCTCCCCGCCCTTCACAATCCCCGCATTCGTCGGCGTGTCAATGTACCCCGGCGCCACGACATTGGTCCGAATCCCCTTCGGCCCGAGCTCCAACGCCATGCACTTGCTGAAGCCAATGAGTCCGAATTTCGTCGTGCAGTAGACAGCCTGTTGCGCGGATCCGCGGATCCCCGAGATAGACGACACATTAACGAAGGCCGCGCCGGATTTCAAGTGCGGGATCGCAGCGCGAGTCACGTTGAACACGCCCTTCAGATTGACGTTGACCAGCTTGTCCCAGTACTCGTCCGGGGTATCTTCCAGCGCAATGGATGTAGGATTCACGCCCGCGCAGTTGAAGACAAAGTGTAGCGCGCCAAACTTTGCTATCGTAGCGTCGATGAACTTGTGCACTTCTTGCACCGAGGACACGTCCACGTCCTCGAGGTGCCGCGGCGTCGAGGCGCAGGCTTTGGCGGTGAGCTCGAGGTTGTCGTAGTTTATATCGCAGAGGGCGAGGGAGGCACCGAGGGTTGAGAGCTTGACTGCAGTTGCGCGACTGTTTTGGTGCGAGGATCGTTAGTGAGTGGATCAGGTTGGAGGAAGGAGTGGGTTATACCGCACCCAATTCCGCTACCGGCACCGGTTATGAGAGCCACTTTGTCCTGGAACTGGAGAGCCATGTTTGAGAGAGATTTGTGAGGGGATGAATAAGGAATTGGGAGTGTGGAGGGCGAGATGCGGATTTGTTTGTAGTTGTACTAAGTGGAGAAGTGGGGTGAAGTGGGATGTTGAGACATGACTCGCGCACTATGCTTATCGTGAGCATTACCCTGTACTACCTTCCGCTAAGATACTATTCCACTTGTTCTTTATGTTGTCTTAACGTAGTCAAAAGGGGAATTATAGGATCTATGTATACTGGTATTTCGGCAAGAATTTGACGCACTGCGAGAAAGACAAAATCGCAACCAATCCGCCATCATAACTTGTACAAAACATTATTGCTGATCAAAAAGGCAACTCATCCATCCGACCATACCGAACGCCATAGCTCATGCTTGGTAATTCTCGCCAATCGTGTTACCGATTAGGTAGCAAATCTGTAATCTTCTGTACCAGGTCATCCACCTTGTATGGTTTACTTATAATTGAATCCATTCCTGCCTCGAGCATTGACTCAGTCTGTGCTTCGCGCACATTCGCTGACACACCGAGAATAGGACTCTTTCCGGCCTTTCCCTGGGCTTGTAACTCCCGGATTTCCGTGGTTGCTGTGTTGCCGTCCATAAGTGGCATCTCTTGGTCCATTAATATGCAGTCGAAGTAATTGCGACGATTAGGTTGAATTTGCGCGATTCTCCCACGTTCCTCGACCGCATCGACGGCCTCTTGTCCGTTGTTCGCTACAAAGACCTCGAAGCCCCGGGATTGTAGTTGCCGACGTAAGACCTTCTGATTGATGAGGTTGTCTTCCACCAGAAGAATGGTACAGTTGGTATTGGATTCCTGGTGGCTCTGTGACGCTGAGATGGATTGAGAAACGACTGCTTGACGAGCTGTCTCTCCCGAATGGAAATCTGAAATCTTACTCTCGATTGAGCTAGTTACGGACGACCGTTTTGATTTGATCCTTTCTGCAACATATTGGGTCTCGCGGTACCGCGCATCTTCGCTTGACGCTGGATGCGATTCATCTCGAAGTTCAGTTGGGGGGTCTTTGAGGGAGTCATCTACAGCATCAGGGTCAACGCCGCGGTGACTTATCCGCGACTCGGCTTCCGGTCGTTCTTTGATGTTCCCGAGAGCTGAGCCAGACCGACTATATGACGGCCTCGGTGTTTGCGATCGAGGGGGAGCAGTGACAGAGCTCTCAGAAGTTGTGCGAGTTCCAAATGGTGGTCTTCCGCCTTGGCTAGAGCCATCTGAATGACGGACTTTGAAGAAGAAACCGAACGTGCTGCCTTCGCCGTGTTTGGAGCTGACACCAACATCTCCCCCATGCAGCTGGCACACTTGAAAGGGTAAGTTTTGTAGTCTAAGAAAAAAGAAAAAAGACTTACGTTTGCGTGAGATGAAAAGTCCAAGTCCAGAGCCACCATAGTTCTCTTGTGTTTTCGGCGTTGCTTGTCTGGGAGAAAGACCAAAAGATTTAGTGTACTGCCTACATTTGGTTTTATACAAGAATACGTACCTGAATCGCTCAAACAGCTTCTCCTGGTCTTGGACGTTGATGCCAATACCGGTATCCTTGACTGCAACCATCAGGTAAAATGCAGACCCACCGCCCCAATCTGATGACATTGTCGAGTCCATGTGGAAATCCTTCTCCTCTTGGCCGAAATATATCACGTTCGGCGGATAGGACGTTGGGCGCTCGTTGGAGGCGCCCATTGAGACAGTTATCTTCCTTTCCCCCCTTTTCTTTGCGGTGAACTTGATGGCATTTGTGATAAGATTTACCAATACTACGCGTGTCAGTACACACCTGGATCAAGGAAGAGCTGAAAATACCTTGTGTCATCCTGTTTAGATCAGCAACTACGTAGTCTACCTCTTTTTCGTCGTAGGAGACGTCCATCGCGTAGTGAAACTTGATGTCCTTGGCCTTGAATTCTGAGTTGAAGACTCTGAGTGACTTAGAAAATTCCCACTTCGGCTGAACCTCTAATAATGTATAAGAAAAAAATAGTTGAAGAATACCAGAGAAGGACATACCCCTAGGTACCAGGGAAAGCATCATCGAATCAAGCTTGGAAAATGAAAGTATGTCTTGGATCAGAGTGTTCTGGTGCGACACGCACAATAGTATTGTGTCAGCAGCGTCTAAAATGTCCGACACCTCGTCGTCTATATCGTCACGCTTGGAAGAAAGGTCACGAGCCACTTCTTTGACCTCCTCGGCTAAATGTAGAACCGCACTGAGGGGGTTTCTTATCTCGTGCGATACCTGTATGTCTTGTTAGATGCATAAGACAAGAAAATGTGTACATACCATGTCGATGAACCGTTCCTGTTGCTCCTTACGGTCTTTTGCCTCCATTGCAGCCTTCTCTTGCGTGAGTTGTGCCTGCTTGATCTCTGTGATGTCCACAACGGCACATATGAAGCCAGCCTCGGGCTCTTCGCTAAGAGGTCTAAGAAGAAATAATCTCCACTCTCCTTCTTCGCCCGCGGTTTCTCCAGCACAACGGAACTCAACTCGCAATTCCTCGCGCGAAGAGAATGCTTTGCGATACGCTGACATGACGTTTTCATAATCCCTCGAGTCGATACTCTCGGGCCAGGCCCGGAAGTCTTTTGAAATCTTCCTCGTTGTGAGTTTGAAGAAGCCATCGTTCACGAAGACGGCTTCGGCATCACTGTCCAGAATGGCCAGTCCGTTGGGTACCAATTCCGCAAATCTCTGGAAAAGTTGTGTCTGTTTGGAGTCCACCTGTGCTGGACTGTCCTTGTAAGAAATAGGTTGTTGCGATCCCTCGGACTTTGTTTGATGGCCTTCCTTTCTGTTCGCAAGGCCATCCAACCCAGACAATGGTAAGTTGTGTAGTAGTTGGGCAAGAACCCCTCGCCGCGTACCGTTTTGGTCCAAAATTGTGCTTAGAAGAATTGTGGCATCCGGCCCGTACTCTGGCGAGTTAGGTAGGAAGAACCTGCATACTATATGCGCATTAGGCTACGTCGAGATTGTACAGGTAGAGTTGCTGTTCTTACCTACCTTGACCGTCCGACCACGCATTGAGGAGTGGAGCGAAATGAGGGCCTCTTCAGGGTAGTTATCTACCGCTCGCGCTCCTTGCGCACCCATGCTCTTGGTTGCTTTGTCCCAAGCCACATTGTGCACTATGGCGAGATCGTCTCCCCAGAATATGGCGGCGGGGTGGGGAATCGGAAGGAGGCAGGAGTTGACAAGACACGTGAGGGAGACTGGCCAGGAATCTCGAGGACCCAGAAGTGTTTGTGACCTATGTCTTAGTTAGAGTGGAATTCAGAGTCCATATTCCTATCAGAGCAGTCATCCAAGTGGCTTGACGGATGCGTGGCGTCGGAGGTGGGAATGGTATCAACGCACCAGTCTGTGCGGTCCAAATATTCCGTGTTAATGTCGAAGAGCGGCAGGCCAGCAGCTGTCAGCTTGTAGAGAGTCTCCATGGTGGTGTTGTCACTGAGGGGTCTGGAAGGTCGCACTCGATCTGTCGTCAAGTCATGCTGCGAATTCGCAGAAAGCTGAGTTTTAGAGCCGTCGCTGTGACGTCACGGACCGATATCACTGATGTACATGATGCGCACGCCCCACGGTGCCTGGCAGCGGGGCTTGTAGGATCGTCGCGTGCCTGGGATTCTACAAGGGGTACGGCTAGGTGGTACTAGGTGGTAATAGTGTCTGGACGGTACACGGTAGATCGTGGAAGTCGTCATTGCAACAGGTGCAGCATTGGCGTACGAAACATTGGCGTGGGCAATAGTGGCCGCTCCGCCAGGGTCTCGCAATGACATGGTGGCTGTACCCTTGTATGACGTCGACGTCTGCGCAAACAGAGGCCTCCTGCAGCGAAGCTGGAGAGACGCTGAGGCGGGAGCGAAGACAGTAGGCCCGGCAAGAACCGCCGATCGAGCGCTAGTCCCAAACCGGTGCCTTGAATCACCCCAGATCCGCGAGATCCGCGCGGGCTGCACCTCCCTCACTTGAAACTCCACACTGCCCCCACTCCACCTCTGATCTCCAAAGTCATCATGCACCCAGTCCCCACGCCTCCGGACAGACTCGCTGGGCTGGCTCCAGAACTTCTAGAGCTCGTGCTCTCCTTCTTAGCTCCCCGCGACATCACCAGCTTTGGGAGGACATGCCAACGAGCCCGCACCTTCATTCGGCCCAGCAACAAGATCCTTTGGCGATCTGCCTTCCTTCAGATCTTCGACGACCCGAAACATGCCTGGGCGCTTCTTCTCCCTACTGCTCGAGCGGAAGATCGCCAGCGTGAATCGTCGTGGGATTGGTTTCAAGAACTCCACAGGAGATGCACGGCTTTCAACGCAGTCTGCGAAACAGGCAATGGGGCTCTTCTTGCAAACCCCGAGCACGTGGTCACAGCCCTCCTTGATGTCCTCGATACTGCCTCTTACACGAAGATGGCCGGCGTAGGAAACCGTGTTTCCTTGAACGTAGAATTTCTAGAGCGCCTATTCCGGATCGCTCCGAAAGCCGAAAGAATAGTTCACGATTATCACAGAGATGTCGAGTCCATGTCTTTGCCTCTTGAGTTGATGCGCGAGGAAGACCATCGGTTTACGAGATCAATGCTAGCGCAGCAACAGCGCACAATTGCAATCCCAGAATGGGCCAGCCGCTTTCACGTAAGCCGCAAATCTTGGTGAAGTGGTCTCATAGTAATAGTTTGAACAGGTATCCTACGGCAAGACAAAGAGAGAAGACCTTTCTCTCCAAGCCAAGTCGACTGCAAGACGTCTTGTCTACGATTGGTCCGTCACAGGGCCTAACTCTGATTATGGCCCCTTTGCAAGCGATGGAAGCGGCACCGTCAACTGGCAGACTCTCGAAGCCATCACCTCCCTGATGCATCGCATATTCGATAGCACGAGAGGCCTCAAGCTTCTAACTCCATCAGGGTTCAGGAACAATATTCCCCACACCCTCTCTCAAGATCCCTTGCATCCGGAAGACTGGGCAGGAATCAATAGAATATGGGTTGGTACGTACGCGTTCTTGGATTACAGGGCGTTGGTTCACTATAACTTTGCGAACACCATCGAACAGGCTATCGACTTGAGTGCCTACGAGGAATCTTCCGGCGATCTCATGCACTTGCGGTTGCAGATAAGCGACGATGAGGAGCTACGAGGCGACCATAGACTCAAGTCAGACTTGCCGTACTGTAAAGACCTCCCGAAGCTGTATTTTGAAGGGCACTCTGGCGGCCGGCCTGGTGGCCGTCTTCCTATCATAGTAAGAGGCTCTGCTTGCCTTGTCCCAGGAGCTCGACAGGTCCGATGGCGGTTCATCATAAGGTGAGTGACACTATAATTGTGTTGGTAGAAGAATCTAACGTAGCCTAGCTATTCCGGGGTAGACCAGTGGCAGCTTGAAGGAGTGCAGCCTGGTGGTATTCGATCCGGTGGCATTTATGGCTTATGGAGTCATGTCGATCAGTTAGTTCTGCATTACTGCAAATTAGATGAAGCTAACTTTTTTCAGTGAAGAACATGGTCCAATGGGACCTTTCTTCTATGCTCCCTATAACGTTTGCCATACTTCTGGTTCTTAGCCACTCGGAAGTGTAATGTTCCCGCCCTTTTCATGGCGGTCTGTGTATTGCTTCTATCAAAGCCCTGAGTAATTGGGATATAAAAGTATCAACCTTCCGGCATGCTCAATTCTAGAACATGTACATAGCTCTACCTCTTTCTCATTCCTTTATTGGTTCTCGTCTGTGATCATCTCACTTCCTTCCCTTTTGCTCGCAATTTCTCTCCATACTTCCAGAGAATGAATGGTCCGGGGATCCCAAAACAAATGCCAATCACAGCCATCACCGTATCGCCCCACCCATACCCAAGCCTTGAATACAAAGTCGGTCCCCAGATGGGAAATGCAAACGCAAACACGTTACGCAAAAGCTGTGTCGCCGCCCCAGCGGAAGCCGTGTGATCCAAAAAAGCCTCAACAATGTATGCCTGAGCCGCAGTGCCACCCACAATGTATCCGCATCCGAATATTGCGATACCCTGCATTTCATTTTAGCTTTCGGACGTCCCAAACACACGGTAAACGTACAACATCAGGCACGATCCAATGCAGTTTCTGCTCCGCAGCCCATCCATACCACAGCAGTCCAATAGGCATCATAATTGCTCCTGGAACAATCAAAGGTACGCGGTTTTCTGGCCTGGTCCATCCCTCATGTTTCTTCTTTAACCGCGCCCAAACACGATCTGTAGCCCATCCACCGACTACAGACCCAATCGTGCATCCGATAACAATGGCTATATAGTGCAGGCCGCTCATAGCAGGAGTTTGCTTATACCTTGTCGTCCATAATGTGGCAAACGTCGAATGAACTATATAAAGCAGTCCGAATTGAATCGCTAAAATGAGGGCGACCACCTGGATTACGGGCTGTGTAAATAGCAATCGAAACGGTCGGACCAAGCCTACCTTCAACCTTTCTGTGATTCGCGGAGAAACCAGGTTTTCTGGCGTGTAGTATGCTTCGCCTGTCTCTTTCCGCAGCGCGGCCGCTTTCCGGGACAAGATGGTTTGGGCGTGCGTCTCGGGAAGGAAGAAGATGAAAAGAATTAGGATGAAAGTATCAAAAATAGACAGGACATAGAACAACCATCTCCAATTTACCTCTTGGACCATTAGACCCCCAAGAATTGGGCCAATCGCAGGTCCAAGCAAAGGAATGAAGGCAGAGATAGCGAAAGATTTGCCGCGTTCGTCGGCAGACCAGCAGTCGTTCATTATGGGGCGGGAAACCTACACAATGGTGTTAGCGAGGGCTCGAAAGAGTATGCGGACAATCGCACAATGCTCGATACTCACTGCAAACTCAGCACTGGCACCTATTCCCGCCATAAACCTTCCCGTGATCATCAACCCTCGATTGTTCGAAACACCACAGAGCGCATTCCACAAAACGTAGCATGCGCTTCCCCCGATCCATACAAGTCGTCGCCCAAATACCTCACTGAGCGGCGCCAGTACCATAGGGCCAAAGGCAAAGGCAAGGATATATATGGAAAGGGCAAGGGAAGCTTCAGCTTCTGAGATTTTTAAGTCGTGTCCTATGACTCCGAGGGCTGGGGCAAGCATGGCGCCCGACATGAGAGTTACTAGGCCTCCAAGGGAAGTTAGAATAGCGGTGGCCCATTTGCGTTTTTGTGACCAATTCATGGGATTTAAAGGGTCGGATGGCGAATCCCACGACACCTTATGGAATAGTCAGTTTCCTTTGTGTGCTGCTGAGGTGATGGCACATGGGTCTTGCACGTACAATTTTGACATCTGTAGCAACCGTAGATATTTCTGGCTCTTTGACGCCCTTTTCTATTACAGAAGCGTCCCTCATCTTTGTGATACTTCATACTCAATACGAGGCTGAGAGATGTATTTGTACTTAATTCGGCGCGAGTGTCGTCACCCAGTATTTTGTATATCCTTCTCGTCGGTCATAATTATTTACACACCGCTGACTATCTCCGAGATCCTTCGACGATGTCCGACGATGTCCGACGATGCCTTCCTGTTCAGGCGTATGCCTTATCAGATCGCCGATTTATCCGAATTTTATCAGATCAAAATCAATCATCCTCGGACCTCTTCTCCCATAACTTTCTCTTCATCCGACATCTTGTCAGGCTTTGTTTTTCCTCGGTATCGCAGGACTTATTGGTTGGCCATACTGCACTCGTGTCCAACACCATGAGTGTTGACTCACAGGCCTCGGAGATAACAAATCCACGGAAACGGAAAAGGAAGCCAAGGACTATCCTTTCCTGCAACGCTTGCCGACGTCGTAAACTCAAGTGTGATAGAGAGCTGCCATGCAATCGATGCATCAATGGCGGCGTCGCTCATACGTGCGTCTATGGTTGGAATGGTAGCTCGTTGCCTTTGGATGCTTCGTTAGTCATTCCATCGGATGAGCCGCAGCAGCCATCGTCTCCCCATATTATTTACAGGCATCCCGAAGAAGATGTGCTTCAGCCAAGAGCCCTGTCTGCCGAGAACGGGATTCGGCCGAAGACCTCACCTGCGACGGAGGATTTGAAGGATGATAGAGTCGAGCAGCTAGAACAGCGGGTGGCTTCTCTAGAAGCGCATTTGCTGTCGCTAACAGCTACGCCTGAGACTCGAGTGCAGCTGCACAAAATTCAGCAGCTTGCTCTCTCAGATCATGAAGTCAACAGAGCTCCAATGGGTCTATTTAAAGGCCGCAATTACCGCACTTTCTGTTACGGTCCCTCGAGTCCAATGACACTTGTCATGCACGTAAGCCTTCCTAGCTCTACATTCTTGTGGACGATGCTCAACGCACTAGTTACCAGAAATTCGACCTTTTATGAAGGAAGTATATCAAAATTCGACTTTAGATCGGCTCTCCGAAGACATAAAAGCATTAGAAGATCGGGCAAGGTCAAACAAGGTCTCTAGCCGAGTACTTTCAGTTCCATTTCTCCGAAGTCTCCTTCCAGATCGTATAACAGTTGATCTGTTAGTGAAAAAGTACCTGGACACATTTGAAACCACGTACCGCATCCTGCATATTCCGACATTCTTGGCCGACTATCGAATCTTCTGGGACTCCCCTTCTGGCTCAAATTCCGAGATGGAAGCAGTGGTACTGGCAATCCTTGCATGCGTGCTTTGTACCTCGACGCACGATAACACTAGATACGATCCAAACGGCTCAACCTTCCGCAGCAAAGGCATAATATGGATCAAGGCATGCGAAGCATGGCTCAAGCGACAAAGTAATAAACATAGAACACTGGCAACACTGCAAGTTCGCTCCTTGCGTCTTCTGGCCCTCATGACCACGTGTCTAAAAACTAAGGAGTTTTACCAAGAAACTCAGGCCCATCTAGCTTTCATGAGATCTTCTGGTATGCATATGGACCCTTCTATTCTGGGCTGCCGGTGCTCGGTGTTCGAGGGTGAAATGCGACGAAGACTCTGGGCCACGGCAATAGAGCTGGAGGTTCAAACGTCAATCGACAAAGGTAGGTGGCGGATGATCAACTAAAGTTCGTTACGAAAAGAAAAGAATATATTAAGCTAACTATTTGGACAGGAACTCCTTCAGTTCTTTCGGGCTTAGAATACGATTGCGCACCTCCTCGAAACATCAACGATTTAGAACTGAGTGCGGAGATAGAACACCTTCCTGCCTCGCAACCCCTCACCACATTTACAGATACATCCTTCCTGCACTGCTCAATGGAAACAATCACCCTGAGAACCAAGCTATGCGCATTGGCAAACAATCTAAAATGTGCCCCAGATTTCCCAGAGATACTTCGATACGAACAGGCAGTCCAAACCTGCCTCGAAAAAATTCCAAAATGGACTGACTCCAAATCTTTTCAGGCATGGACTCTTCTCGACCTCCAGCTGCGACAGTTCCTAGTCATCATACATACGCCGCGAATGCTCCAAACACAGCTTCGATCCAAGACCGATCATCGATACTCCATATTGACGTGTCTGGAATCCTCGGCTGTCTTGATTGAAAGGCATATCAATCTCATGGATTCCGGGAACTTGGCTCTATGCTGTATCAGATCAGACTACTATCGATCTGCGCTTCTCATCTGCCACATTGCTTACTATGCAAGTACTGCTTCGGGTCAGTATATACTCCCCTCTCCTTTGCAGTAAACTGACTGCTACCAGATAATCTCGTGCTTCGGGTCGCCAAATCCATATTCGAGGATGCGATGGAGAAGGCTCTTCGTCTTCAGGAGGAAAGAGCCATGCGCCCGGGTCGAGGAAGTCATCAACACTGGTACATTTCTGCTGCATATGGTCTTGTCTCTATCAAACTCGACCCTCCTCGCATCGATGTCTTTAAGCGCCAAGCCGTAGACAGAGTTGGTAGATTACTGTACAAGATTCTGTCCTTACAAGATCCCAACGACGAATACTTAGCAGATGAGGTTAGTCACGTGTTTCATGCGCCTCCTTTCCGTCTCGCAGTCAAATTTGAAGAAAAAAAACTCACCAACCTTCAGGTGATACTTGGAAGTGAATCCACCCCAGCTGCCGCTCGCGTTGATGTTGCGTCAAATGCTGGGGTTGGCGAAGCGTCTGCACTTCCCTCCGATGCGTTTTCACTGCGCCTCGACGGGATGGATTTTGGGAACACCTCCGAGTGGATGCTAGACGATTTCTGGCACTTCAACGACTTTTCTGCTGCTCCATTCGATGACTGAGACTATGCGTGTCTAGAGTGGCGGTGTTGACAGCGCATCGCTACGCGGAGATGGCTTGCGCGTTCATTTCAACCATTCATGAACCCAGTCTTCGAGCTGATAATGCACCCCTCCTCGCCTAGTAGTATTTAGGTCCCTGTTTGTGGATCAGAAAAACATGCAAGCCGTTGAAGAAAGGTACACTGTGCTACAGTAAGCTTGTTTGTTGGAGATTTCTCGGCGATTCGATTTACACAGCCTTTCTTGGCACCTAGGCCGAATCATACCATTGGTGGCATGGACTCGTTTCGTCTTCAGCCTTGTACATCTATCCTTGGCTTCGAGTTCTAAGTCTTTTATTCGAAACAGCTATCTGGGTCAGTGTACCGCTGAGGGAGACGCCGAGAAGCGCGGTCAATGTAGACTATTCAAGTTGTCAATACGTAGGAGAAGAATAGACTTGACACCTTGAGTCTCCTCGTTATTCACGAGTGTTCTTCACTATGCATGTCGATCAAATCGTTTAGGCCGTCACCAAAGAGCTTTGCAAACCAAGCAATCAAAATAGTTAGATGAGAAATCCGCTAATTTTAGGCGGAGTATATAACAAGAACCTGAGGCGGAGACAGACGTTGAAATCCTCTAGGGCAAAGTGTAAACTTGGCTAGAGGTATGAATGCATTCTTGATGTCCCCTCACGTGACGCAAACATCATTATGCATTTCCAACGCGAAATTCCTCGGGCATAGGTTTTACGAGACTGCTCAAGCTAGCTCGTGCTTTACGCTCTCTCCCTCTTTGACCCTTTTTGATATACAGCTTGGATGAGATTGACACCAACGAGAGAGGTGTGTCTAGTTATCCTTGGCTGCCGTCTATGCTGAAACATTAGTCCCTTGGCAAATGCGGAGCAAGATGCGGAGAAAACACGAGACTTTTGATCCTTTGACATCTGAACACAAGAAAAAGGACGTCGTATCCTGGGGCAACGCGCTGATCTTGGGAAGCCGTCACCTATGGATTCCTCTATCGGAATTCTCTGTATTGGAAAGGATTCTAGAGAGAATATTTCCTTCTAGGACTACAGTGTAGCGTACGATTTTCCCTCTCGGCCTCATTTTAGCATCGTGCTCGACGACAAAGATCCAGCACACGCGCGCAGGGTCGTCGTGGACAGAATGCGTAATCCGTGGCTTATTTCACAAGGAGGACTCGTAGATATGCTTGGCTCCCGCGTTTATAGGATTACACAAGAGCTTGGCACAAGACTAGGCTAGTGCCATGGTGGTAGATCTCACGATCTGTACAGCCACAACCCAGCACGTTCGGCCTGTTTATGATGTCAATCAACTGTAGTGGCAGCAATTCAAATTTATTTTGTGGGTTTGAGGGATGTATAAAGATGAGGCAATGCAACTCCTTTTCGAATACCTCCTCATCGCGTTCACTCAGATCGTCACCACCATCCACCCCTTTTCGCACGTATTTCAAACTTCACGTGTACGGATTGAGAAATTATCTAAGACAGACATCATGCTTACTCAAAATATCCTGCTTGCCTTTGCGCTTTCCACTGTTGGCCTTGCGCAACAGGACATCGACAACAACGACATTCCCACCCAGTGCAGTGTTGTCTGCTCTGGGCTCGTCCAATTGACGCAAACCTGCGATGAACAGAACAGTATGCCAACCAGTCAACTCCACGCTGGAGGTCCTTGCATAGGACTGACAAGAGATTTCAGATAACGATGACAACGACCGCAATTACCTAAACTGTGTGTGCAATTCTACCGGCGTGAGCGCGCAGCTTCCGCTTTGCGAGGCGTGCGTTGCAACTTTTGATAATGACGGGCGCGATACTGGTATGAAACTTTCCCGTTTTCTCTTTCTCTGAACATGTTTCTTCCAAACAGTGTCCTTTTTGCAAATATCCTATTCGACATCCACATATCCCAGACTAACACACGCATAGACGTCAACGACCTCCTCACCTCCTGCTCCTTCAGCACTACAACCTTTAACCCATCCTCGTCCTACGCCTCGACTTCTATCTCTGCCGCTCTGACCCAGATCACCAGCACCAACACCGTCTCCACAACCACAGCAAATCCTACGGGTGGTTCTTCAGGGCTGTCTTCTGTTCTTTCCTCGACCACTGGGACGGAGACGACTGGCAGTGTGACGGGGCAAAGCACGAATGCGGCGCAGACCATGGGGCCGAAGGTTGTAGGTGCGGGTCTCGGGTTAGGCATGTTGGGCGCTGCGTTTGGTATGATGTAAAGAGGCGAGGAAGAATGGTGGAGGATAGGGGAAGCGGGTATGATGCCGTTCTGAAATGTCGATTTGACGCTGCCTGATCAACAGAGTCTGGACGTTCCTTTTGACTTGCCTACTAGAACGGTGACGATGAGTTTATTCTCTTCATTCAAAGCGCCCCTTAAAATGCCCGGGGTATATATTATATTGGAGACGAATAATTGAAGCTATAATAGAAGGTATGCATTACCTATTCAGAGTTATTTATTATCATCATCATATCAATATGCGTGCTCAACTCCTTCTTGTTGTCTTCGTGTTTATATCTGTCTTCTACCGCTGCCTCTGCTTTTTATCAAGTCCTCGAATCCAAGCCATTTTAGCAGTTAATACATGTCTACTTCTCTCGTCCTACCTATAACCACCAGTAAGGCCCTTCAGTGAAATTTCACTGCCTACCCTAAATTTGCAAAGTGGGGCCTGATAACTATAGTGGTGCTTTGCAAGGCCCATTTGATCCTTTTGCCCAGTGACTAGAATTAGCAGCCCACGCCCATATATCCCGCCATAATTCCCGCCAAAGCGCGAGTGAAGCAGACTTGCCACGACGTCACGCCCCATATTTCTGTTTAGCGCGTCCCGACGATATATTTCTTCGACGCGTTTCCCTCGACCCTCTCTCGCATAACAACAACCGCACGACCGCCCACCCTCGCAATTTCACGCAACACTCTCTTCTCATTGTTCTCCTTCCGCGCCACGCCAACTGAGGCAAGATGAATCGCCTCAAGGGCAAAGGTCTGTTTCCACCCCTCCACCGCGATCTCATGTCACTGCGGCGCCCCGCCCTCCTGGAATCCATCCTCGCCCTCCTGGAGTCCATCCTTACCCTCCTGGAGTCCATCCCTACCCTGCTACCCTCCTGGAGTCCATCCAACTCTACTTCCTTCTCGGGGGGACAGAACTAACCGCGAGGACCCCACAGCCTCGCGCTTCTTCAAGCACGCGCCCAACGCGGACGAGCAGGCCGCGTCCGACGATTTCGGCGCCAATTTCGACGCCGGAATCGGGGGCGTGGTCGGCAAAGCGGGGACAAGGAAGCTGGGGAAGAAATGTGAGTATACACATCTTCCCTTTCCTTTCCCCGGTCGCCTGCCTGCTTGTGGGGTCCTCGCGGGTGTACGAGAAGAGAAAGGAAGAAGAGGAGATGGCATCGAAGACAAATCTTTGCTAACATGGCAAAGCCTCCCGCTTCTTCGGAAAGAAGGAGGGCAGCGGCAGCGGAGAGGGAGATTCCCTCTCCGCTGCCGTCTCGCCCAAGAGGCTCAGCGACGAGCCCGGCGACGCCACCCCCGTCGTCAAGAAGCCTTCGGGCTTCGCGACGCTCAAGAGCAAGAGTACGTCGCGCCCGCCGCCTCATC
>MU001864.1:0-83940 GCA_010093585.1 Melanomma pulvis-pyrius CBS 109.77
CCCCCCCCCAAATTCCAAACAACCCGCCCGTCCGTCCGTCCGCCGCGCCGCTCTAGATCTCGTTTCCACGCGCCCGTTCGGCGTCTGCACTCCGTTTGCACTGCGAGCGAGGCGTTTCCGTTTCGTTTCGGGCACTATCCATCGGGTCTCGGGCGCCGCATACGCGCGGTGGCGCCCCGTGCCTCGGCTTCGTATTTTTGGCCTCTTTTAGGGAGGAGAATAGAGGGGGTGGGTAGATGGATGGAAAGAATGGGAAACGGTCTGCGGTATCTTTTGGTTGTCGCGATGGGATGAGAGGGCATGGGATGGGAAGGTATAGATATTGATATATATTTCAGAGTTAGAAAAGCTTCTGTACTTTGGAAACGTTAGGGTACTGTAAGAGCTGATGGGCCTGTATGAGCACATTTGTCTAATAGCAAGGACATCCAATGTTCAGTCAGTCGTGAGTTTAATCTTGATTGAAATAGTAATATTTGCGATTCCCCCCTGATAGTTCCCATAACGACGAGATTTATCAGCAACTCTATTCCAAATTCATCTTTATACAGTAAGAAGTATCTATGTATGCACGATAATGCAAAGGTCGACCGTTTACTCGCTTGAACGCCGCACCAACCAGTGAGCAAACATCCGAACTCCGATGGCCTGTGGCACTTTACCTGTCCTATCTATCGTACAAATACGACGCCGTCCGTTGAAAAAGAATATCATGTCCGTAGGCCGTGACGTCGACGCTCAGACCCATAAGCAATGGGACGCTGCACCTCGCTTTTCAAAAAAAAAAAAAAAGAAGCCTATGGCAATCGTCCATAAACGCCATCATGATTCCACTATTCGTTCAGTCCGGAAATTTACGAAAGGAAGTGCGAGTAGTGACCCGGAACTCGCTGTCTGCACTTCTCGCAATCGTCTCTGTAGCCCATGCTGAAGCGGGCCTTGCCTGTGAATGCGCCACTACGCTTCCGGCCTCTTGTGGGAGTCGTCGATACGCCTGGAGGCACCATCTCGGTTTCCACGCTCCGGGTGGCCTCAAGATCCATGTGCTCAGATGCAGGGTTGCTCGAAGTCACACTAAGACGTGAAAGCTGCGACTGCGTGAGCGCGGTCGGCGTATCTGGTATGTCTTCGTCTTCCGAGATGGGAGACGGCATGCGGCGCCCTCTGTCCTCATCGGCCTGTGGCTGTTTCCGAGCGTGCTGGATGATTGGGTTATTGGGAATGCCTAGATATCCGTTGCTGATGCCGATGCCGCCTGCCATACCGCTACTCGGATATCCGACACCACCCATCCCGCCCGTGTGGAAATTCGGATATATGGGCGTCGGCATTCGTCCTGTGTTGTTCACAGACGAATCCCGGCTAAAGAGGTCCGAGTTCAGCTTTGCGGGCCGCAGGAAAGGGATGAAGGTCGAGTCGAGGGCTGGGCTCGCGACCATTTCCAGGTCGTCATCGTCCATGTCCATGTCCATGTCCAGGTTGTTGTGGGGAGAGGGTGGATGGGCGGGGTCGTGTATAGATGCGGGTGAGTTTGCTTCGCTGTACTCAGATGGAGTTGTTGGCGTCATGGCCTCGAGGTTCGGGACCATCTGAGGCGGCGAGGCTCGTATGGCGAGGTTGGACGGGGCGGGGTAGTTTGTTCGTCCATGGTGGAAACCTTGGAATGCCCACGGGCGAGACTTCTGTGATGATTGTGAGTTTGTTTGGTGTTTCCACTTGGCGGAGGAAACACGTACAGCAATGTACCTCTCGTCGTCCGAGTCCGAGTCGTCGTCTCTAGGCCGCTTTGTGGCTTGAAACGCCAGCATTCTGCCCTCCTGAGAGCACTTGTTGAGTGTATAGAAGAGTGCGCGTGGTCTACACGGCAAACAGGCTGAAGGGAGGTGGGGGTGGGGAGATGTGTGGTAGTTGGGTCGGTGGTTATCGAGGCGGTTATCGAAGCGCGGCGTGCATACGTTTTGTAGCAGGTGCAAGTGCGGGAGGGGGTTGATCGATCAGGGGAAGTCGCGAGAGGGGACTGTGGTGTTTCAGGATCCCCATCCGAGGGCACAGCTTCACGCCCAGGCAGCGAATCCAGCGGATCTCGCGTGCGCCACTGCGTGCTGAACCGCGCGCCGGGACTGTTGGAGCGGAGGTTCTGGGTTCCTGCGGTGGGTGGGTTTTAAGGAAACACGGTCTGTGGCGCTGATCAGCGAATCGACGGCATCTCAGCTCGACGACGCCAGCGCCGGGCTTGGTGTGTGGTAAAAGGAAGGGACCAACACGGGCGCGACAGGGCCCTGGGGAGGCCTTAGGAGCGGCGATATCATAGCAGCCGTGCGGTTAAGTTTGTTTGCATGAACGACGTCGTCGCAGCAGGGGCAGTGAAATCATGGTGGAGGATGTGCGCGCCAAGCACTGCAGCCAATCACAGCGACGCCATTGCCCGCAGCCCCCAAAGGGCGGTGGAGCGGGGACTTCAAAAATTATTTGCGTGAATGACTCCACTACGCCCTGTGGTCACCGGCTCCGCACTTTCACTCCTCCAGGCCGTCCTTCAGTCCCAATCCCGCAATCGGACGTCCTGCCCGGCTTCTTCCCTCGTATCCCGCCATTCTTTGATTAATTGGCCCCGTGTCCCCGCTGCAGCACACAATTCGCGTCCGTCATACCCATACCCCTCCAATACGTGGCGGGCAAGCACTGTCCGCAGGCAATACACAACACACCGCAAGTCAGCAGCCTGGTACGTCAGTCCGCAGGCAATACACAACACACCGCAAGTCAGCAGCCTGGTACGTCAGCCCACGGTGACATGCCGCAACAAGGGTGTGCGCTGACCTGCAGTTATAAGAATTCTCGTGTCCCCAAGTCGCCATGGCTTCTGGTTCACAGCCCGCGAAACCCGCACGCGCAGCAGACATGCCCTCTGCAAATCTTGGTAGCGACGATGTCCGCGGTAAATCCTCAATCAGCTCGGCGACTCTCTGTCTCTACTAATCCTCCTCCCTCCAGTCCTTGGGTACGACCCATTGATCCCGCCCGCGCTGCTCTCCTCCGAGATCCCCATCCCTCCCCACGCCGAAGCGACCATCATCCAGGGTCGCAAAGACGCCATTGAAATTATCACCCAGCGCGATGACCGTCTCCTTGTCATGGTCGGGCCCTGCTCGATCCACGACCCGGCCACTGCAATCGAGTACTGCCAGCGTCTAAAGGCCCTCGCCGACAAGCTGAACAAGGACCTCTCCATCATCATGCGCGCCTACCTCGAGAAGCCGCGCACCACGGTCGGATGGAAGGGCCTGATCAATGACCCGGATATCGACGAGAGCTACCAGATCAACAAGGGCCTCCGTGTCTCCCGCAAATTGTACTGCGATCTCACATCCCTCGGCATGCCCATCGCGTCGGAAATGCTCGATACCATCTCTCCCCAGTTCCTTGCCGACCTGATCTCCCTCGGGGCAATTGGTGCACGTACCACCGAATCGCAACTCCACCGTGAATTGGCGTCTGGTCTCTCCTTCCCAATTGGCTTCAAGAACGGCACGGACGGAGGTCTGACGGTCGCGGTAGACGCCATTGGGGCTGCCGCCGCGAAGCACCACTTCATGGGTGTGACGAAGCAAGGTCTTGCAGCCATCACCAGAACTGCTGGAAATGAGCACTGCTTTGTCATTCTCCGTGGCGGATCAAAGGGCACCAACTTCGACAAGGACAGCATCAAGGGCGTGAGGGAGGCCCTGAGGAAGAAGGGCCAGGCCGAGGTCATGATGGTGGACTGCTCGCATGGTACACACATCCTCTCTTTTCCTAGGCTCGATCGTAATAGACAAAGAAGCTAACATAATGTAGGCAACTCCAACAAGGACCACCGCAACCAACCCAAGGTAGCCAAAACCATCGCCGACCAGCTCCGCGAAGGTGAAACCGGCATCGTAGGTGTCATGATCGAGTCCAACATCAACGAGGGCAACCAGAAAGTGCCCGCTGAGGGACCGAGCGGCCTCAAGAAGGGCGTCTCCATCACCGACGCGTGCATAGACTGGGAGAGCACCGTGACCGTCCTCGAGGACCTCGCTGCCGCCGTTCGGGAACGAAGATCGAAGAAGACGGCGGCTTCAAATGGCGTCCACTAAGATCTCATTAGATGGTACACAAAAGCAGAGCATTTGGAGGAACCCCATAGTGAAGAGGAATGCATGGTCAGGGACTGAATGTGTGATACACAAGTTTAAATTACACCGGTAGGGGGCGTGGGTATATCAAGAGGAGTTCATTTTGGCTTAGTTATGGATAGAGGACGATTTTTCAAAAGCTATGCATAAGAGTCTCTTCTCACTATCAAATAATGCTCTTCTATAGCAAAGTGGCTCAGTGAACATCCCTTAGAACTTGCCAATACATATGACCCTTGCAGCCATCTCCATTCCTTGACGCCGTAGCAAAAAAAAAAAAAAGGAGCCAAGTATTGAGCACTGGCATAGCATATCGAACCTTCTCACAAGTACGCATTCCCCATTTCATGCTCCTTCAAGTACTCGCCCCCCTTCTCCAAATACTCGGCTCTGCTCACAAAAGCCCCCCTGCTCTCCCTCTTCCCCGCCCACTGCGCCGCCCCCCTCCAAGCATCCAGCACGCAATCCTTCGCCCTCCTGATCCTCAAATCCTGCTCCGCGGGCAACACGGCCCTCAACTCGCGCCTCAGTCTCTCTTCAAACCCCTCAAACAGCGTGTTCCCACCCGTCAGGAAAATGTCCCTCAGAACATCCTGCTGGTGTCTACTCTCGCCCAGCCGTTCCGTCAGTATGTTGGACGCGATTTCCACGATTCCGGCTTGGTCGAGTCCCGCGATTGCGGGCTGGAATACGACTTCCGGGACGCGGATCCGCTCGACGTTGAGGTGGATCTGGTTTGCGTGCTGTTGGGACTCGGGGTCATAAGGGTAGGGGCCGTGGAGGAAGGCGTGGAGAAGGGAGTTGGTGTAGTCGGTTTGTGCGGAGCGCGTCGAGTCTTCGGTGAAGTTGGGGTCGTGCTTGAGGAGCGTGGATTCGAGCGCTGCCAGCGATTTAGTCAGGTCCTCTTCTTCGTCGTCGTCGGACCCTTCGCCGGTGGCGATCGTGCGGTACACGCCCCAGTCCGCGTCGTCTGCACCAAAAGTGTCGTCGTCGCCCCCGCCCCGGCGCCGTTTCTTAGCCGGTGTATCAGACGCGAGGTTCGCAATAGATTTCATCCGCATTTGGTTGGCGAGCGACTTGCGGTTACCCAATTCGGCTTTCAGGCGCTCGCGGTCTTTGATCTTGGTCAGGATGGCTTGTCGAGCGATGCGTCGCTCCTCGACCCAGTTCTCGAAGTCGGTTTCGCGGCGCTCGTCATCAAGGCGCTGCTCTTCTGCTATACGAGCCTTCTCTTTCTCTTTCTCGGCCTTGGCGCGTTGCCGGGCATCGTAATTCGAGCGCATGAGTCGCTGCTGCCGTTTCTGCTTGATGCCCTCTTCGTCGAGCTGGTCGTCTGGAATATCGAGGAGCGGGAATGTGGGCTCCTCTTTCTGCTCTTCTTCTTCTGCGTCGCCGACGTCTTTGTTGCGCGCTTTCCGGATCGACTTCTCCAGCTCTTTTACTTTCTTGTCGAGTTGAGATTCGTCGTCGAAGTCGTTGGACTCGAGTATCCGCTTTGCCTCCTTTTTAGTGGTGCCTTCGAGCTGTGTGACGAGTTGCTGGTAATACTCCAACTCCTCCTCTTTCCGCTTCAGCTTCTCGAGACGCATCTTTGCGGCCTGTGCTTGGAGGCGACGGCCGCTTTCTTTGCGCTTCTCAGCTGCAATGGCGAGCTCTTGTTCTGTTTTTTGGATTACGACTTGTTCGGTGTAGGGGAATTGGATAATGTGGTTGCGATCTTCGAGGCCTGTCCAGTCGAGGCAATGACTGAGTTCATCCTCGTAGTTTTGGCTTACATAGCAGTGCTCGCGGACGAGGTCTTCTGCTTGAGGATCGCTGATTTTGCCGGGAAATGATGGGTACTTCAGCTTGAGCAGTTTCAAAAGGTACTCGGCGGACTGGAAGCGGCCCCAGTTGAGGCGTGTGGTCTGTGACAGAAGCGCTTTTGATTCGACGACAGGGATGAGGTGGGTGGATGTATATGACGAGGAGACAATGAGGCCGTTGCGCCCACCGTTGTAAGAGTAGGAGAAGAGGGAATCGATGCCGTATGCAACGGCGGGTGCGCCGTAGCACTCGAAGAGGATCTCGGACATTGCTAAGGTTCCACATTGTCAGCGTGTCAAAAGCAACCCATACCGAGCCTTAATCCAGAGAGGCGTGATTCTCACATACTCTTCCTTGTGTAGCCCAGGTTCGCGACCGGCTCCGTCATCACGATCGGCCTGTCTATGCTCCCATTTTGTCCATTAACACCCAGCTTCAAGAAGCAGTAATCTAGAACACCTTCCAGCACATCCCAGTTATTCACTATATTGCTTCCAGGCTCGTAGATATTCTTCGATTGACCGCGCGCAGTGCCGTCAGAGTAGACATCTGATCCGACAAATGCAAAGGTTCGATTGAGTTTGCGGTCGCGATACCGTGCCATGAGCGGGGGAAGTGAGAGTCGAGGTTTAGAGTCGAAGGACCAGCCAGCGCGCACCGCGGATGAGCCTACAGAGACTGTTAGTATGGCGCGCATTACGAGGTAAAGTGTGAGCGCTGAGGCGTGTGTAGTTACCATTATCAATTACGATGGCCGTCTCGCGGTTACTTTGCGCCCATCCTTGGGTATCAATGGGCCTGAAGCCCTCGAAAGGGGGATCATTCACGCTCCATATCTTCGCGGGCGGAGATTTGGGAGAGTTGCGGCCAGACGGGGGTGGCGCCTCTGTAGTCGCGGAGGGAGCCATGGTGGACAAAGCGCTGATTCCGTGGTATGGAGAAGCTGGAGGGAGGGTGGTTATACCATTTCGTTGAGTGTAGACGTGGCGGGCTAGCTAGTGGTGTTGGTGAGATAGCCAGGGATCTTTGCGGTTCTTCTTGTTCGTGAGGTCCGCCTCGCGAGCATCATTTCGGTGGTCCATGCGCACAAGCACCAAGCTGGTGTTCACCGCGGTGAACGAAGATTATATATAACACGGTAATGGATCTTGTAGTACGTTCTAATTTCATCTGTTGCCAACAGGCGTCTAGTATTCATTTCTTTTTGTGGATAGCTCAATAGTGCTCGACAAATTGCAATGTAGCACCGTCGGTAAAGCAAATGCCCCAGCCGCACATGCCATCTCAGAGGCATAATGTCGCTCCAGGGTTTGTAGCAGCCCTGATTCCCTAGTTTGCTTGAAGTTACACGCTTGTCCTGGCCACACAAACTCAGCCATTCACTTTCATCTTGACAGCACCGGGAAGTAGCGCGGCTCAAGCAGGATCTTTGAGGCCGTTTGTTGCTTTTTCAAGTTAGACAAGGCATCTATAAAGTGCATGTGGGAACTCTCTACCTTCAAGATGGAACAGAACGTTCGATTGGTAATTCTTGAACATCTGGGCCACCAACTCCACGTCCATGTTTTGGATGTTGATTTCTTGCAAGTTCTTATTTAGCATCATGATCGCCTCGTTGAGTTTCTCCTAATACGGGGAATCAGCGCCTAATTCCAGGAAAGAACCGTATATATCTTGATTTACCACATTGACAATGATGCGGGAGAGCAAGAGGCTCTGTTGGTGCTCGTGCGGGCTCTCCTACAAACCGCATTAGTCTCGTGTCGTTACCTTCTTTAATGCCGCTTGAACTCACCATGTCTGCGGTTTTTGGTGGTGGGTGCCGATGTGCACGCGTTTGTGTTGTCGATGCGCTGACCAAAACAGCTTAGATGTATGCCAAGGATAAGGCTGAAGCTGTGGTTATTCAGCCATCAAGTTCACCAAGGCACTCATCAACTATTCGCTGCATCCAAATACGAAACCTCCGTCCACACGATTATATAGCCATCAACTCTCTCAACTTTCCTCTCCAAACTTTTCTCCAAACTACACCAACGCGTCTCACTCGCCCCACGCCTCGCCCAAAGCAATACACTTACTTCGACATGGCGCCCTTGACGACTGGCTCCGACGAAAAGACCCACCAGGCGCTACTTGATGAACTTGATATATATCCCATCCCCAAGCCCTTCCGGAATCCGCATTGGAAGGCAGCTCAACGCCGCAACAAGAACGTCAAGCAGATCATCGCCGATGCCACGCGCAAAGAAGCCTCAGTAATGGCTACCCAGAACAACAGCGGCGTTTCTACACCTGTCCTAACCGGCGGCGCCGTGACACCCATCAACGCCTCACACAGGGCTCCGAACATCGCCCAGGCCGCGCAAAGCTTGAGTACGCTCGTGCTTGAGAAGAATAGCAGGGCTGCAATGGGCTCAGCTTTGGCTAATGGCCCTGCAGCTACATACACGAATATCGAGTCGGCACCCAGCTTCCATCCGAGTAGCCAGAGGAGGTATTGCGATATCACAGGACTACCCGCGCCATATACGGACCCTAAGACAAGACTGAGGTATCACAATAAGGAGGTTTTTGGGAGCATTAGAACGATGCCGTCGAATATTACTGAAGGGTTTCTGGCGGCACGAGGGGCACACACAGTCTTGAAATGAGCAGATTGTGGAATAAAGCGATCACTCAAGGGCAGAATGGGCAACCATTTTCTAGCGACAGCACCTATACCTGCATCATTGCATTCAAGGCGGAGGAGATGGACGTGAGAAGAGGGACAGATATCAAGAATCAGTGGGTCATAGAATGCATAAGGATAAGGGAAGCATTCAAGCATGTCCGGTCACAGTAGTCAAGCCCCTCCACCCACCAAGCTTTTTTCAAAACAAGGCTCAAAGAGGCGCTCCGGCTTAATCGTGATCGAGGTTGTTCTTCGCCATGAGACAGGGTACCAGGGGCTCGCAGGAGTGTTCCTAGTTACAGCTGCATGCACGCATACTGTTGTCAGGGCGGTTATTTATACTATCGAGTCTTAAGAGAAGCTCGTGAACAATATATTGATTGATCTTTGACTTCGTCCTTGGTGACTCTGGCTGTGTGGTGCTCATATATCGAGTCTTGAAGGAGGGATGGGTCAAAATTGTCGAGTGCTGCGGCCACCCGATGAGCTGCAGGTAACAGGGATGGCGTCGGCTTTGAATCGGCCCGCCGCCGACGCAGCGCGCCCCTCAGCGCAGCGCAACTGGACACGAGACAAAAAGTTCAACTCCAAGGAATCCACCTCCTACGTGCTAGCTATTGTTTGACGATCAGGCAGCAACCCATGCTTAAACCTCCACCCTGAACTTCTCGTTCTTACTTTGATTTCTCCCCGTCAAACTCTCAACAACTATCCAAAATGCCGACAATGTGGCTCTCAGATTCCCAGAGTATGTACCAGCCGTTGATGAGCAATTAGAACCATGAACACTAACGTGCATGTTTCTGCGAACAGAGATTGGAGTCGCCTTCTGCTCAGGAGGTAGGTACGCACAACAAGTCCATGGGAAACACGAACGGATGATTGATATAGGGAATAGGCGGTTTCTTTCTGCTGGGCGGCGTCATGATGTTTTTTGATCGCGCAATGCAAGTCGCCACTCCCCGCTCTCCCTCATAGCTCTAACCTCCCATCCAGGCTAGCCATGGGAAATGTATGCTCCTAACCCTCCCCTCCCGAACCATCCGATCTGACCCCGCCCCCCCCAAGATCCTCTTCATAATCGGCCTCACGCTCATAATCGGCTTCCAAAAAACAGCCCTCTTCTTCGCGCGTCGCCAGAAATGGAAAGGCACGGCCGCGTTTGTCGTCGGTATCCTGCTTATCCTACTGCGCTGGCCCTTCTTCGGCTTCCTGATCGAGCTGTACGGGATATTGGTGTTGTTTGGCGATTTCTTCGCTACAATTGCGGGATTCGTGGGGAATGTTCCCGTCGTGGGCCCATATATTGCGCAGGCGCTTGAGAAGATTAGTGGAGGGAGGAGGAACGCTGAGTTGCCTGTTTGAGGGGCGTGAAGGAAGGAGACTACAAGATGGGAGATGTGTATTGATTGGGTGTACTAGTACATCATACGTGGTTATACATTGGAGCAGGTGTCTAGGGGTACTGTTCTAAGTGAGGGTTTGACTTGGAGTTTGTACGGCATAGCCAGGAGTTCCGGCTCCTTTTGAGATATGTGTCGTAGATGGGTTAAAGGGCCTACAACGAAAATCAATATCACACAAGCATCTGCTGCATTTTAATATGATATCTAGCGTATTGACCACTTGTCGAAATTGGAGATCCGTGGGTGAGTATTGTCTTGATTAATATCGCCAAATATATTCGATTGTCAACCCCTAGAATTCAAAACGTGTTACGTTCAGTTATTGTAACTTTAACAGCTTCTCGATGGCAAGTAACAGTCTCTCGCAGGAACGGGAACACTGGGAAAATTCCACTGCAACTACGCAACCCAGATAATTGCTATGAAATATGCGCTCTATAAAGAAGGATATTTTGTATAGTACTACATAGTTTAAAGATCGAAATTCTAGTTGTTGCGGCATTGCAAGCAATAATAGTTTGTTTTAAGGTTCCTCAGAAATTCCGGGGTCTTGGCAAAGAGAACTGGCGCTGGCCCAGCAGATTTCTCGAGGTAAAATGGGCCTTCTGTTCGGTATGGAAGGCACGAATTTCAACTGGCGCTAGCTGCATAAAATAACTCAATGTGCCTATTTTAGTAGAGATCTATATCCTCTAGCACATCTGAGCAACTAAGGGGTAGAGGGATTGGACGAGAGCCTCTAGTGGGAGTAGTAATCGTAATCTAGTATTTTCAAGCATTTTTCGTCCTCGGCGCCTCAGAGTCCGATTTGATTCTTCTCCACCACGAGAAATCTGCTGGAGCAACCGAACATCCCTCCATTTTCAGGCTAGATTATTCCCCTGTCTAGCACTGACCCTAAGGCGTTTTTGAGCAGGTCCTCGAAGCTCGTACCCTTGTGGAGACCACGAAGGAAGTGGAGACAACGAGAGCTGGCTTTTGAATATCCTCTTAAGTGGTATCGGATAGTGGGCAAAACGATCTGGCTGGCACTGGAAAACGCTACTGTAGTTGCCGGAGACCACTTTAGTACCCTAGAGTGGCACTCTATAGTTGCCAAAGACAGCTTTGGGGTATTGGAAGAGGTGGGCTGTCAATTTCTTATAATTCACTAGCTGTGTATAAATATTCGTAGATTGTTCGAAATCGTGCAACAGTAAAGTAAACATGATTAACACACTTGTATCTTGTGTGGTTGGTGGCCGCCAACCCGATCTAAAAGCACAAAGATGGAGGAATGGATATTACACCATTAGATTAATCGTGAGCTCGATGCCGACTCGTGGGGGATTGCGGTTGACTTTGCTCTCTTTCCTCGTTCTACTTGCTGTGGTATATTCTATGGATTACGGCTAGCATGGCTTCACGAACTTTTCGCGTAGTGTTCATATATTCGCGCCATATACCCACAAATATGTCGCGATGTTTATCTTAGCTTTGTTTCTCGAGTATAGAGTTGTATAATGTGTTAGTACGTCTTTATGCCTCCGTTTTCTTAATGTGGCTACGAATAGATTTTGGAGAAACCGTTTTCTATTTCTTTCTTTTATCTTTAGCTATCTTATTTCAACTCCAAAAATTAAACATTAGTATTACCACATCACCCGTCTCACCTCACCACACACCCTTACAGAAAGAAACTCAAAAAATCCAAAACCGTAAAACAAACAAACACTTCACAATCTCCTCCGTTCATAGCTCGGCAAAAACGAGACCCATGAGTCCGATAGCACCGGCCAGCATGCCAGCACGGAGACTGCCAAACGCAACTGGTGCTTCAATAGCCGCCGCAGCGCCGGTGAAGGGCTCGGAGGTCGAGGTGGGACTACCAGGGATGACGACCTCTGAGGTCAGTGTCGTAGGTTCGCCGTTGGAACCAGTGGTTGTGATCACGACCTGGGAGGTCAAGGCGGGGACAACCGGGCTAACAGGGGTGGCAGGGACAGCAGGGGCACCAGGAGCACCAGGAGTACCAGGGGCACCAGGGGCACCAGGGGCACCAGGGGCACCAGGGGTAGCAGGGACACCAGGGGCACCAGGAGTACCAGGGGCACCAGGAGTACCAGGAGCACCAGGAGTACCAGGAATGACGACCAGCGAGGTGACTGGCGTAGGCTTCCCATTGGGACCGGTGGTGGTGATCACAACCTGGGATGTCACGACGCCACTAGGAGGACACTCCGAGGTGATTATGATGGGCTTCCCATTGGTACCGGTGGTGGTGATTATGACCTTGGAGGTGATGAGGGTGGTATTGGTGAAGGGGCCCACAGTCGTCTTGCCGGGTGGGCAGGTAGGGCAGGGCTTGGTGACGGTACCTGGGGGTGGGGGCACGGGAATCGTAGTAGCGTTCTTGTGATAGGGCTTCGGGCAGTTTGGGCAGGGCGGGATCACGGTAGTTGTCCCGGGAGGGATTACCGAAGTCGAGTTCTTGGACTTCGGCTTTGGCGGGCAGGTAGGGCAGGGCTTGACCTCGGTAGTTGTATAAGGCGGCGGAGTTGTATAGGGCGGCACTGGAGATGTCGTTTTCTTGCTGGGCTTTGGGCAAGTAGGGCAAGGCTTGATCTCGGTAGTAGTCGCGTTTTTGCTGGGGATCGTGATCGGGATCACGGTAGTTTTAGTCGACTTCGAAGTCACAGTCGTCGTCGTGGTGTTCTCCGGCGGTGGGGGCTTGGGCTTGCAGGACTTGTAGGTGAACTCTTCGTACTCTGGGCGGGGTTAGTTGACTGGGGTTTGATAGGAAGGGGAGATAGACTTACGTTTGAGCTCACTCTTGGTGCAGGCCTTGGCTACGGATTCTCGGATGTGCAGATAGTCGAGCTCCTTGCAAATGCAAGGGAAGTCGTCGGAGCGGCATTTGCTGTCTGCGATGCAGGGGAAGATGATGCTTTGCTGTAACACTTGTTAATACATGTTCATGTTTGAATGTTGAAGCCCTTGAGCCAGCGAGTGTTAGTGTTGACTTACAACACAGGGGCAGAGCTCCTCGATAGCTTGAGGGAACTTGGGCTCCTCCGCTGACTGCGCCAGAGTCAAGAAACTGGCGAGAGTCAACACGGACGTCAGGATCGTAGTCTTCAGGGAAGGCATCTCGGTAGAAGTTGAACTTGAACCCGATAGAACTAGCGATGGTACTTGTACTGAAAATAATAGTGGTGGTGGTGCTCTGAAGTGATAGAATGTAGCTGATCGTGCCTAGTAGCCTCTGACACGAATCTCAATATATAGACCAAAGATTTAACGAGTGAATTGCATTCGGAACCAAAAATGCGATGTTTCAGGGCGAGCAGGATGAATGCCAGCTGCTGCTCCCGGGCAGCATATTATATGCGTTGCTTCTTGCCATTGCAACACGCCGTTTGCGATCACCACCGCCGTTCTAGGATTTCGAATGTATAACTGCAATAAAAATAACTGCAGCCCGCATCCGGAGGTTTTTTTGTGTTGGGAAGAAGTTTTTTTCTGGCGGAGGAGGTGGAGACGAGGCTTCGCTTCCGCATGCGTCGCCGTCCTGTGGAATGCAACTCAACGAAGGTCCTTCGCACTCCACCAAATCGAGCAGGTCCTAAACATAGATGCGAAAAATTTTCTCTTTAGGGCGCATCGTAGACAATACGCGCATGGTACGTCATGGCGGCTTTGCGGGTCTGCAACTTCGCAACTTGGTAGGTGGTGCTGTAGATTTTGTTTGAGATGCCGGTTGCCTTTAGTGAGAGCTAATACTGGATTATCAGTGTGACTTCTTTTCGGTAGTGGCTCTTGCGATGTACTCTTGCCTATTGAATCGCTCGGGACCGCGGGTTATTGGCAGATTGAAGGGGGATGCTATTTCATGTACTAATGATACCTGCATGCTAGAAAACAGGGTACTCTTTCAACAGAGAAAGAGAAGCCGCCATGTTGAGGAATGAGAATTGGTGACCGAGGATGCAGCCTGGGAAGTGTTGCACAGACATCCTCTAGACAAAAACATGCCGTAAGTTATAGGATAGCCTTCGCAACAATTCTTAAGCGTATATCTCTGATTTTGATTGATTGTTAATTGCTAATATCCGTGAGACATTAAGCAGCGAATTTTCATATTGAAGGCTGAGAGACTGAAATAACTGATAGAAAAAATTTGAAGTGTGAGTGGCACGTGAAGATGTAGATGCCACTACGCTTCCCCCTTTTCAATGAATTAGATGAAGGACACAAAGAAAATGGAAAGTCGGCACAAATAGAAGTCCCTACAGTATCCTTCTATAGATAGGGATATTTGGAAAGAACAGCCTTGTTGAAGTCGATCTTATGAGAAAGTTTTCTGGGGAATTGAAGAAAATGGCAAAGACGGAGAAATAATATTTTCCAACGATAAAACGTCAGGACCCACCTTCTGTCAAAGACAAACGGAGAAAGCTAAAGCACCGGCCAAACGTTAATTGAGTCGATTATACGTGAGACAGTTCTGGCTGTGTATGTCATCGCTTCTGATAGAACATTTCAGGACGCAGGAGATATAGAATGAGGGCAAAAGGATGAACTCAGCCCTTGTATGTCCTATTGTCTCTACCAAGCGGTAATATACCATCATGAGATCACTCGGGGGTCATGATAGGACTGCAACTGCACCAGTCAGTACATAAATATTGTCTTACCCAAGGGGTGAAGATGAAGTAAGTATTGTGATGTTGAAGTGGGACCTTGGGGCGTGAAGCATGTCTCAGAAGCCCAGAGGCTAAACTGTATATGGTGTTGGCGAGCTTGGCGGGCCCACCTACCCGGCAGCAAAATCTGAAATTTTACATTCGAACTTTCCTTCCTCCAACCCCGACGACAACACGGAAGCTCCAAAAATGGCGCCCAAGTCGTAAGTTCTTCTCCAGTGGCTTCTCTCATCTCAATCGCACTCGTTGCGTTGTTTGCAGCTGCGACAAAGCTCTAAACTTTCGCCACAGATGACTGACCTATACCTCTACACAGGAGCGTTCCGACCCAAAATGACATCCTCGTCCCCGAGACGCTCTTGAAAAAGAGAAAGTCCCAGGAGAAGGCACGAGAGGACCGCGCTGCAGCGACAAGGGAGAAGCGAGGTACGCGATATTTGCCATGGCCGAGTTCGGGAGGGCGATATAATGATGATACCTACCCACACTATCGACTAGACATTCGTGTCAATGTTGTTGAATTGTTAACCATCTTTCGGATCTGATCAAATCGCCCTCCTCGAACATAATGGTACGACAGGATGTTTGTGGACCCAGGCTGATAATCAGACAGACAAGAATAAGAAGAAGAAGGAGGTCATCTTCACTCGCGCTGAGAAGTACGTAAAGGAGTATCGTGAGGCAGAGGTACGACACCAGGAGGTCTTGTGGGTCGAGTGTCGGAAGCTTATCATTTCTGTAGAAAGAGAAAGTCAGACTCTCTCGCGATGCCAAGCAGAGCGGCAGCTTCTACGTCCCGGCGGAGTCCAAGCTCGTCTTCGTTGTCCGCATCAAGGGGTACGATCATCCTAAACAATCACATGTGCTCATACTGATGTGTTGCAGCATCAACAAGATCGATCCTAAGAAGCGGAAGACGCTCCAGCTTCTCCGGCTTCTCCAGATCAACAATGGCGTGTTCATCAGGCTGACAAAGGCCACCTCGGAGATGCTGAAGAGTGCGTTCCTGAACAATTTAATGCAAAAGTGATCCAACTAATTTGTTTATTCAGTTGTTGAGCCTTTTGTCGCCTACGGTTACCCGAACCAGAAGTCCGTGCGAGAACTCATCTACAGTAAGGTTTTGTGTTGTGCATGACTGTGAATAATCGCTGACCATGTTTGCAGAGCGAGGGTACGGCAAAGTTGACAAGCAGCGCATTCCGCTGACGGACAACGAAATCATTGAGCAAAACCTCGGAAAATACGGGTGAGCGCACATGCCCGCTTGTCGTATTCGGCTAGTCTAACCAGTACAGCATCATTTGTATGGAGGATTTGATTCACGAAAGTAAGTTTCAGCTATGAAACAATATCGAGCGTATGCTAACATATCTTCCAGTTTTCACTGTCGGGTTCGTGCAATGTCTGTCTCTGATCGGAAATGAATGCTTACACGTGCGCAGGCCCAACTTCAAACAGGCGTCTAACTTTTTGTGGCCATTTAAGCTCAGCAACCCTACGGGTGGCTTCCACGCAAGGAAGTTCAAGCACTTTGTCGAGGGTGGTGACTTGGGCAACCGAGAAGACCACATCAACGCGCTCATCAGGCAGATGAACTAAGAGCGAGAGGGCAGGTCGCGGGAAATGCGGGATTATGACATAGAGTCCCCGGGCATGGGGGTTACGAACCGGAAATACCTTTTGCATTGTATGGGCGTCTGGAGTCCAAATCGAGATACCACTGTGTTCACGTGTAAAGCTACACTTTGATTGAAGGGTGATGAAATTGATTGCGACTCCGCCAGCGCTTTCCGCCAGCAACCGCGTGGCACGGAGACATGCGCGGTCCAAAGTGGACGGCAGACAACTGCTTCTGATGATGAATGATGATGATGATGATGATGGCGTGACTGTACTACGAATGTGAACCACCCGACGTCACGGGCGGAGAGGATTTCTGCTGCCTGGCTGAAGATCCGGAGCAACGTCGCGAGAGCGAGGAGCGGCGACTGGTGATGTTCTGAGTGATGGTCTAAGCAGAGTCGCCACAAATAAGCTGACCAGGAGCAGGCTTGGGGGGGTGTCTAGGCGCACGCAGCAGAGGAATTTCGCATTAGGTGGTGTCGTCTAGCGGTTGATTACGGTGTTGATACGGGCCTAGAGACGACTTGTGCCGAGGGGGCGTGGGTTGCCACCACTCATCTGACGACGAAATGTGCTGTGGCAGCGAACGACGGAACAGGATGGGAAGAGGGGGGGGAGGAAAGGCGGCGGCGGCGGCGGATGCATGACGCTGGTGGTGCATTGCCGCCGATGTGCCTCGCAGCTCGCGGTGCTCAGTGCTGGTCGCTTTGGCTGCGATGTTCGGACGGGTGTGACGGTGGCGGTGGGCGGTGGGCGGGCAGCCATGCGTTCATCTTCGCACTGGCTGCAGCATGTGGGCAGCCAACTGGGCCCTAAACCCGACGACAACCTCGTCCACGGACGGCCGGGCAGTGACAGGCCTCGAGAGCTGGCGACCTGAGCCCACGACATGCCCATGCGGACCGTTAGCTACATGAAAAAATGCGGGCATGCTGGCTCGGTTTTTTCGCCCAGGCACGGGGCCGGCGCGCGCCTCCTGGAGAGGCCGTGTTGGAGCAGCACTATTGGATTCAGGACGTGTCCGCGTATTGCAATATGTGTCTCTCGTCTACACGGACCGTGTCTCTATTTACGGAGGCGGTGCTGAAGGGGGGGAGAGCACTGTCATTAATTCTTGTGCCTTGGGCGGCCTGCACCGATGGTTCTTCGAGGCGGAGCGGTCCTCTGGGCGGGCCCCCAAGGCGGCAACGGCAGATGCAAGTGTCAGCTTCTAGCGACGCAGCGCTGGCGGAAAGGGGATGGCCCAGCAGGCGGCAGGAGAAGTGGGAGGATTGGGACGGCAGGCCGGCGTCCAGGAGGCAAAGAGGGCCTGAGGGGACGGAGGTGCCAACACTGCCAGCGTGGCTCTCGCGGATGCCGCAGCTCCAGCGTGCGATTGGGCCAGGCGGGCGGCGGACCGCGCCAGCTCCAGCGCGCGCGAATTGTGTCGGATGCTCACAAATAATGCTGCAGTTTGGCCGAGTGCCGGCTGTGAGTGGGCGGCGGCGCTCGCAAACCCCCAGCGCCCCCCTACGCCGGCAAGCGAAAAGAAAATTACGCACGCTGGACAGACACACACATGCTCGGAGAGTCAGGTCGAGCTCGCTTCACTAGGCCGCTGCAACGGCCTCCACACTCCATCTCCCTCCCACGCCTCCTCGCCCTCTCCGCCGTCTTCCTCGCTGCCTCTCTCCCTCTCTCTCTCTCCCCCTTCGCTGGCCCTCCCTCCTCCTCGCCGTCTCGCTGCTCTCCCAACCCGCCCGTTGTCGACCGCCAGCTCCGAGCCACTCCTCCACAGCCGGGCTGAGACTCTGGTGGCTCCTGCGCTCTTGGGGCAACCACCGCACCTCGCAGACGAACACGGCCGCCCACGCCCAGCACCCTGTCCGCCACCTCCCCAACGCTCTCTTGCAGCAGCAGTCGAATCCGCGTGCGGCAGTGCATTCGTCTTTCGCGTTCCTGAGTCGTCATCCAGCCGCGCTGTGCACCCTGGGTCGCGTCCGCCCTGTCCTAGCCAAGGAACAAAGAGGCAAGCTTGGAGTCTGACGGCACCCGTCGCTGAAAGCCCATCGACTGCCTCACCACCCGTCTCTCCTCTCGCCGTTTCCGCGCGTGGCATACTTTCCTTGTTCCCGCTTGGATTTCGCATTTGCAAGCTTGGCTTTCGGTTTGCAGCGTTCTTGCCTTGCCCGCCATCCGTCGGCTTTCCGCTGCCCTTCACCACCTCGGAGCGCCAGCGACCGCGACACACTCAACGTGTAACCATCAACTCCCAGCCACGGGCGACCTATTCACTTAGGCCTCGTCCCGGTTCGCGTTTTAGGGGCTCATCCTCACACTCTGCGTCTCCGCCAGTTGTTACTTTGTCGCACTCTCGGTGTCTTCTGATTTGAGTCTCTCCTGCGCGCCACCCTTTCTCGCCACCTCCATCGACGACGAACGTACTGTCTGACCGATACAACATTCTTACGACCTCTCGGCCCTTCTCTCGATTGTTTCCCCACGTACCAAACCAAAAACACTCACTACCCGACAATCTCCTTTGTGCATGAGTGGGCTTTATTAGAACATCCGCAGCTCGCTCCAGAGCTTAGGCTCAGCACTTCCTCGGCGGGAACTGAAGAAACTGTACGTCCTCGCTGACTTCCTGGTCGGCCTACAACTAACACCAGTCACAGGGTGTCTTGCGCCGGTTTCTTTCGTTCTTCTGCGACACCGCATCTCCATCATGCCGTCCTTCTATCCACGACACAACCTGCCCCGGCAGCAGCTTCCTCTCACACCTCCCGAGTTTGTGCCAAATTATCACACTGGGTGTGGAGGAATGCCCTACCAACAGACTGCGTACGCCGGTCAACCGGGCATCCGTCAGGATGATGGCGCCTATGATTTCGCAGACCGCTACGGCCAGCTCTCCATTGCGATGCCCCCGATGTATCCGCAAGCAGGTACCTACATGAGCAATGCGCCCCCGAGTCTTCCACCGCCGAGCTCCTTCTACGAGGCCTCCATTCTGCCACCGATGCGCACTCAGAACGGACAGTCGATCGCCGACTCGGCCCTGCAGCAGCAGCAGCAACGCGCACAAGAGCTCGCTCAACGCGCCAACCAGCCACCCAAGGACGAGAAGCCTGTAGGTGGTGTGTCGGCAAAGCTCGACTACGAAATGGAAGTCATGACCGATTTCGTCTGCGAGATGGCGCTTCAACTGTGAGTTTAACTTTGTTTGAACCCCCTACGCCGGATCTAACATGTCGTAGTATCACGCCTGGTCGCCTCATGCCTCCGTCGTTCCGGAAATGGGTTCACCAAGTGCTGTGCGCCACTCGGCTGCCTTCTGCTACCATCCTGCTCAGCATGTTCTACCTATCGACGAGAATGCCGATGATCTCTAGCCAACCCAAAACGGACAGCCACTTGTTCCGTCTTCTGACCATCGCCCTTGTGCTTGGAAGCAAATTTTTGGACGACAACACGTTCATCAACCGTTCTTGGTCCGAAGTCAGCGGCATCCCCGTCGCAGACCTCAACCATCTGGAGACAGAATGGCTTGTCGCTATTGACTTCAAGCTCCACCGTGATCCATCCGAGCAGCAGGGCTGGACTTCTTGGTCGGACCACTGGAAGGACTACCAGTCCCACGCTGCCGTCCGCACAAATCGGTCTAATAAACTGAGCCCCATCGATACTTCGGTACAACGACAACGTTCAGTCAACCAGAACAAGCCGCTTCCACCGCTGCCAATGCCTCAGAGCTTCAACCCGCCGCCCTACGAGTACACACCCAAGTCGGCGCAACCGTCGTACAACAGCAGCGCTTCAAGCTACTCCCAATTCGACCCGTGGAGATCAGCAAACGACCATTCCCCTGCCTCCGCTCCTACCACTGGCCCCACTACCCCAGAGTACTACGGGGCTTCAGGAGCTTGGGCTCCGGCTGAAGGCTATTCGCGTCGCACCATGTTCGGCTTTCCGCCCCTGTCTCAGCCAACTGCCTCTCAGCCGCAACAGCAACAGCAGTCATCCAATTACGGACCACCAGCCTACTCTTCGCAGTACAACCCGCCTATCTGGAACAACCACGGCGTTAATTGTGGTTGCATGTACTGCGCACAGCGACACCCATCGTACTTCATGGCTCCCGGCTTTGGTCCCCAGGCTGTTGCAGTGTAGAGTCGCACCACCGACATCCGAAATGACTCGATGTCTGATGAATATTCTTCTTGAGTTTCTTCAGACTGCAGTAATTTCACTGTTGGTTAATTGTTCGACACAAGGGATACGGATCTTTGTCAGTCTACCGGTCACCATTTCCTCCGTTTCTAGAGCGCATCCACGGCTGTGTCTCTTTTCACCTGATACATATTCGGCATTCGACTCCATTTCGGCGATTCATCTGTCCAAAAAGTTCCTGTTTCTTCCCACCGGCCCCCTAGTTTGCTGGATTCCATCACCATGCTTAGACCGCTTCCTGGTCCCTGGAATGCACACATCGCTCGTTCCTCGCTTTGAGACAAGCCTTCAACGATCTGATCTGGTGCTCCACATTTTCGAGGCGCACGCTTGTTCTCTTTTTGTCGCTATTTTCACACGCATATGGACACCCTGCGGATCTGACGAAAGGGCCAAGGCTTGCGACCATCTTGCATGATAGATTTCCTTGCTTCATAATCCGTGGAACTTGTCTGTTTTTTTTTTTTGTTATTGTTCGCCCCCTAGACATTGGGGTTTCCAGGGTTCATTGGGAGCACTTGAAGCGGGTCTGCGGGATACCGGCGTTCTTGTTCATTGTTGCCTTTGCGCTACACCAGCGATGCCTGTTTTGTTTTTTTGTTTTGCGGTTTCCACTGGCTACACTCTTGTTACGGGTGAAGGGGTTCCTTGGGACCGATTACTTCATGATTGCTTCTCCTTTATCTCCACTACACCACAAGAACGGGGTTGGCGGGGTTACTTTCGGACGGTTAATGGTTTTTTTTTCTTTCACCGGAGGACAGGCGGCCTATTCCTCCTACTTGTTCCTTCGAACGGCTCTCACTGGCAAAGCAGTCTCTGTACGACTTGCTACGATGTTCAACAAGTCCGCATTCATCGATCGTCTGCACCTGCAGTGGGACCACGGAAGGTACCCTTATTACGCTATTAGCGCTCACGACTTATTCCTCTTCTGCCGTCTTCGTCTTCAGCCGTAGTCGGATTGTAATTAATGGCATCACATCAACGACGGGCATCCTTGTTTCTTTTTGGGTGGAAAATTGCGAGCCTTGTTACCCTTATTCCCTTTGCTTTACGAATCCAATACCAGAGATTGACGGAACACACATGAGGCGGGCAAGCATGGATTATTAGTGTGTATTGCAGTTGACTCGCTGCGGGAAAATCAAGCAGTGGTTACAAAATGTTAAAAGATTTCTTCTTGGTGGGCGTGGCTCAGCTGCCCCAGAAACACGCGTGGTCCTTGTTGCAAATGTGACGTTTTCCGTCCTAGATCACCTGCACTGCGCAATTGTGCGAATGGCCTTCCTCTTGTGGAGTCGGTGGGGAGACGTGGTATGCACAATGCTGCTGGAATAGCGCACTCATCAGCTGACTCAACGCCCTCTTTTGCTCTAGCTACACACACCTCCCTCGTATAGCGAATTAGTGCGTGTTGGAGACGAGCTCCGTACATCTGACTGTGGATGGATGAAGGAACGCTGTAGACATGCCAGTGGTCTCGACTATGCGTCCTCCAGAAGCGATTTCGAACAACTGTAAGCATCCATCCCTCTTTGAGCCTGTTGTACACGGAGTAAAAAAGGCGGAGTATCAGATATTCACAAAGCCGCTAACCATGGTCCAACACGGAGGCGGAGGAATATTCGCGCCAAGCCCCGGACTTAGCGGCCCTGAACAATTCGGGCGTGTCGTCATGGACCAATGGGAAATGGTTCCTGGACACTCGTCCACTGTGGTTGATCCGACGCAAACGGGCGAAAAAAAGAAGAGGACAGTACGCGAGTTGTGCGAGATAGGACAGAGAAGGCTCAGGCGTGCCACGCCATCATGCGGCGTCTATTTCCTGTTTATATGGAGCGTGCGGCCCTGCTGCGTGCAGAGCTCTGTTCAATGCCTCATCCGCCTCGCGCGTGTCTATTCATCTCCCGCCGATATTGGAGCTCGTCCACCACCACGACTACAGCGACGCCTTGCTCCAAGTCTTTCACGCCTAGAAATAACACTCGTCCTCGTCCTCGTCCTCGTCCTTGTCCTCGCTCTCGTCCTCACTCCAAGTGGGCCGCCCCCAAGTCCGGTCCCAGTGCGACCGCGAAGATGAGCTCTGCGGGCGTGGGTGTGGGTGCTGCGGCCAGCGCGGCGCTGTATGCCGTCGTCTCGAATCCCGCGCAGATTGGCGCGAAGCCCGAGGATGCGGAGTTGCTCGCGCACCATTTGAAGCATGGGAAGGGGTACCGGAATCCCTGGGAGAGCTTCAAGGAGTTCAGCGGGCCCAAGATCATGTGGTCGATGATGTCGTGAGTACATTTCCTAATTGCTGGGTTTGAGTTTTGGTGGGGAGATAGGCGGAGGGCCGGGGGGTAGGGGGGGGGGGGGGGGCAGGGGGAGATGGAGGAACAAACAAACAACACTGGATACGAGAAAATTGGAACTGCATGTTGGATTGTCTGTATAGCATGCTGATTTTTATTTCCGCTTCGCAGGCGCAGATTCTCGGGTGCAGCCAACATCCCCGACACCACGCCGCCAACGGTCCCCATCGTCGCCCCGACCTTTCTCCCCTCGCGCACAACACCCACGCTCCGCGCAACCTGGCTCGGCCACGCATGCTTCTACGTCGAGTTCCCCGGCGGGCTGCGCGTGCTCTTCGACCCCGTCTTCGAAGACTGCTGCGCGCCTATCAACCTCAAGACCCTCAAGCGCTTCACGCCGCCTCCGTGTGAGATCGAAGACCTCCCCGTCATAGACGTCGTCGTCATCTCGCACAACCACTACGACCACCTCAGCTACCCTACCACGCAGCGGATCGTCAAGAAGAACCCCGACGTGCATTTCTTTGCGCCGCTCGGGAACAAGAAATGGTTCGAGTCCTGTGGCATCAAGAATGTGACGGAGCTAGATTGGTGGGATACGCGCGATGTGAAGCTGGAGTTGGTGAAGAGTAAAGGGGGGAAGGTGGATTCAGTAGCTGTGACGCCGACTGCGGAGGGGCATACGCAGGAGCATACACAAGGGGAGGCCGAGAAGAAGATTACGGCGACGATTGGCGCCCTGCCATGTCAGCATGTCACCGCGAGAGGGCCCTTCGACAAGTGTAAGACGCTGTGGGCGAGTTGGAGTGTGGAGAGTGGAGGCGCGAAGGTATATTTTGCTGGGTACGTTCCCAATCCCCCCCTCTCTTTCCCCCTTGTCCAATATTCACATACTAACCTCCCCCAAGCGACACCGGCTACCGCGCCGTGCCTCCCCTCCCCGCCGGCACCGACGACTACGGCCCCGAGTTCGCGCACCTCCCCGTGTGCCCGGCCTTTGCGCAGATCGGCGCCCTCCGCGGGCCCTTTGATCTGGGCCTCATCCCCATTGGCGCCTACGAGCCCCGCTGGATCATGTCGCCCATGCACGCCAACCCCAAGGACTCGGTCAACATCTTCCTCGAGACAAAGTGCAAGAAAGCCATTGGCATGCATTGGGGCACGTGGGTCCTGACCGAGGAGGACGTCATGGAGCCTCCGAAGAAGCTGACCGAGGCGCTGAAGGAGAAGGAGGTCGAGGCGGGTAGGTTTGCGGTTGTGGATATTGGGGAGAGTAGGGAGTTCGGCGCCGAGTAGAGCGCGCTCTTGAAGAAGCCCGAATTGTTTGAGGAAGCCTGGGTCGTTGGTAGTCGTGGGCTGAAAGCATGGGGGCTTTGTGTTTTTGTCTATACCCACCCGTGTTCCTGGATTGGGTTCGTGCTTCCCGGCTGTCGTTGGATGTCGGAGTCGGACATCTTTCAGCTGCGTATGGTGGCTGTAAAATCTCTGCTGTTATAGGACATAGACCGTGTTGATGTACATATAGAATAGCGTAGAAGTGTTTCATATTCTTGACTTGTTGCCATAATTCATCGCAGTCGGTCGAAAAGGAAGCATCCCAGCACATGGCCATACAAGCCCGAACTCCAACTCTCATGTAATCGGAATCAATCAAGCTCCATTTGTCTTCTCCAAAATCGTCTTGATCATCTCATTGCCCAACCTCGTGGCCTCTGGGAACCTTGGCTCAAAGTACTTCTGTATGGTTTCGAATTTCTCGCGGTAGCCATCAAAGTGACCGAGGCTGACGCGGGAACTCCAGTCCTTCGAAATAGTCAGAGGATTGAACAGTTGTGCATGAAGAAAAGGAAGAGAGTGGGAGAGAAAGGCAACTTACCCTTGCCGCGAACGTAAACTCCAGATCATCAGCACGAAACGTGTTATCCTCGACCGCCGTATCGATACACTCGTCGAGTAGTTCCGGCTTGCGGAACAGATACTCTGTGATGCCGAGCCACATGCGGAACAGCTGCTCCATGTCAGCTTCTCCTATCCACAACACAACACTCATACTTACAGGAGTCGAGCAAATCATATGATCATACGGCACGATGCCCAATTTCCACCAGCAATCTACCATGGCCAACAAGCTCAAATGATTATTCTTCAGTCTCTTCTCCGGTATCTCCCCCAGGGAAAAGCGATCTAGAACCTCGTCGTCTAGCAATAATTCCTTCTCCCTATCTTCCTCTCTGAATACGGCTTTGCCGGCTGTATGGATCCTTGCGCGGAGTTCGTCGCGCTGGCCCGCGAGCATCAGCTTGAAGAGTTCGGTCACGGATTCGGCGTATTGCTTGATTTGCTTCTGCGCATCGGGGTTGAGGATCGCGAGGCCGGCGTAGACGTGCCATTTGTTAGAGTAGATGCGGAGAGTTACGTTCATTTTTACGTTCTCGATGCCGCCGATGTAGCGGGGTGATTCCCAGGGGAACATTTTGTTCGCAGACCATGCAGCGCCCATGCTACTTGATGTTAGTGGATATATGCTAATGACCGGGGTGCTGTACCTGAGGAAGGCGGCGTGCGTGACGGCTTGGGTATCTGCTGTGATGCGGTCGTGCTGCTCCCGAGTGAGATAGACATGCTTGGATTGAAGGCAAGACAGAACGGTTTCAACGAAGGCGAAGTCGGCGTCGGATGCTCGGTGTTTGATTAGGACCTATATCTGTTCAGTTCCAACCCTAATGGAAGCAAGAGGAAGACTACCAATGGCTGCCCTTTCGGGTCAACACCAGGGCCATGAAGAGAATGACATGAGACGATGCTAACATCGCCAGGGAGATGCCTTTCGAAGGCAGCGATCTCCGGGGCTTTGCAAGACGTTTGACCGCCGACAATAGCTCCCAGTTTCGTAGCTAAGCAATCTCACGTTAGTATCAAAGATGAGAGGCATCCAGAGAAGCGCATACAGGGACCAAACGCCTTCACGACTGCATCGATGTTCTTTGCTTCGACACTGTAGATAATATAGTCGCTGCACCGAGAGACGAGATGACCGCTGCGCAGTATTTCAACTTTGGGCTGGAACGAGCTCAGCAAGATGCTATTGGGTATGATATATAGATGCTATCCTACACTGTCCCGATACTCCTCAACTAAAGCGTCGAATCTCTCTGGCATGTCGCATGCATGCACCCTGGGACGCCAACCTGTTAGCTATGGTGGATCGAGTGAGATCGACGGCATCTATGAGGCACATAGGTTAGCTTCGTTCTCCTGAGCGAGTTCGAAAAGCAGCAACGAAACAATGATGTGGTCAGAGTTGTATAAAAGTTAGGTAGCGAGAATTTACATCAGTGACAGCAACAAGCCTGGTTCCTGCGACCAAGACGGTAACAGAATAGACTTGCCGCCATACTCGAGCCAAATGCACTCACAGTCATCATAACACGGGGAAAAGAAAGAGGGAGAGAGAGAAAACTTACCAAGGTGTAGCTCGGGGAAGCTGCCACGCGAGCAGAGCAGAGAGAAGACCTACTTCCAGCCTGCGTTGCTCAACCGCGTCGCGTACATCTTCCCCATATCCCCCATGCCGATAATGCCAATGCTCTTGCCATCCTCCATGCTGGGTGTCGCTCACGGGAAAGTGAGGTATGTTGTGAGTGTCAAGGGATTGTGGGTGGAGAGGAAAAGTCTGGGAGAAAGCTCTGCGAAAGTTAGTGTCGGGCCCGCCAAGCCGCTAGGCGCGGATAAAGTTTCTTGCTGCCCACAACCCAAAATCTCCAAAAGTTGCACCTCGCTTGACCACATCCACGAACGACCACTCGACGATCAACACACAGCAAACATGCCTCCCAAGAAGAAGGTCGAGCGCGGTGCGCAGGAGAACATCCAGGTAGCTATCCCCGAAGAGTTTGAATTTGGCCGCTGCTAACATCTTCACAGCTTGGACCCCAGGTCCGCGAGGCAAGTCGACAACACCCCGCGCTGAGGAGCGCATATTAACTTCTGAATAGGGCGAGCTCGTCTTCGGCGTTGCCCGCATCTTTGCGTCCTTCAACGACACCTTCGTCCACATCACCGATCTGTCCGGCCGCGAAACCATCTCCCGTGTCACCGGTGGAATGAAGGTCAAGGCCGATCGTGACGAGTCCTCCCCATACGCCGCCATGTTGGCAGCCCAGGACGTCGGTGCGTAGCTTCTTCATCCCAGAAATTCTGCGGGGCACATATGCTGATTGAACATAGCTGCTCGCTGCAAGGAACTCGGCATCTCTGCTCTCCACGTGAAGATCAGGGCTACCGGCGGAAACGGCACCAAGACCCCCGGCCCCGGCGCTCAGTCCGCTCTCCGCGCTCTTGCCCGTGCTGGCATGCGCATCGGACGCATCGAGGACGTTACCCCCACCCCGTCCGACTCGACGAGAAGGAAGGGCGGTCGCCGTGGTCGTCGTCTCTGAGCATTTGTGGTTACTTTCGTGGTTACATGGTGCGGGAGAATGGCATGAGATACGGCTTCATGACCAAAAATCAAAATTACGCGGGGAACGGCCTTTGCCTGGTCTCCATGTTGATCTCGGGTCTCTTGACGCGGTCAAGATAATTCAACAGAATCCTTTCTACATGAAACGGGTTCCCTGCAATCGAGTGCTCTTATGTGTGACGATCCTGTGCTATTTACACATTAAACATTATTTACTCGAGGTTCGTGACAAGCCCACCTATATGTCCACGACCTGAACTGGATTACCCAACCTTCCAGTGCTGTTGTGCATCTGTGCCGCATTTACCATAATTGTACTTGGGCCCTGCCCTCCCCAGACTTTGTCCCATATCAATTCCCTCAGGCCTCTATATCCAACCCTGATGACATTGAACCAGAGCCTGGGACTAAGCAGTCCATGTGTGTATTTTGATCCTGTCTCCATGCCATTGACATATGCTTCATGGCAACCATCCCACCAGACCACAGACTGCCCTGCGCCCCAGTGTACATGTCCAAAGACATGCAATGCCGGCTTTATACGCTTCACTTCCTTCAGAAGGTGCTCACACCCCATACCGTCCGGCAACGGCAGATCACCATGGTACTTCGGCGGTGTGTGGGTAATCAGGATATCCGTATCCTCAGGTACAGTTTCTGACCACGCATCTCTGCCTCGGGGATATTGAAACGCATGGACCGACATTGGCCCACAGGCTGGTATCTGCGGTGCGCCATATAGCCGTATTCTTCTATGCCGCGTAGCCAGTAAGTGCGTTCGAGAATCCGGGTCTGAGCTCTCAACTGCAACTGTGAGACTTAGTCTACGGTGCTGCAGATAATGCACCCTCTTCCAGTCAATCTCCCCCGACCGCTGGGGCTCTGAGAGCGACGGCCGCGTCCGTGGATCGAGATAGGTGTCGTGGTTCCCTGATATGACGACTATCTCCTTGTGCGGCAACGAACACAGCCAATCCACCTGTTTCTGGATCTCCGCAACACTACCATCGTTCGTCAAGTCTCCCGCATGGATCAAAATATCTCCCGCGGGTATCTCTTCGAGCGTGTGATTGTGCGTGTCTGATATACAAACCACGCGGACTGGGGTATCCGAGGGCGTCGGTGCAGAGCGGAGGAAAGTGACGAGATGGTAGGCGTGGTAGAGGAGGAGCTTCACGGGAGCGCGGAGGAGGAGGCGGAGGATGGGCGTCGGTTCGAAGGGGTCCGGCCCCTGAGGTGTCGACCGTTTTGCGATAAGGGCCCCGAAGACCATCACCGGGGGTCAGGCTAATTGCGTTCGGGATTGTGTGGAGTGAAATAAAATAATTTGGTAGTGAGTTGATGGAGAGCTGCACGACCACCGCCGCTTGCGAGCGTCACCGCGCGCTAGTTCAATGCCGCTCGAACCGCCAACACAATATCTGTTGGAGGCAAAAGGATCTTTGATATTTACATATTTCCTTCTCGCAGATACAGTAAGATAGTGTAGAGGTCGAGTAATAATTTTGCCATCATACAGCAACTGTATGGGTGGGAAACGCTCAGGCTACACCCAGAGTGCAGATGGTGTGGCTGTGCTGAGGCTTAACATGACGAGACGTCGTTGGAGTCCCCTGGCAAGGCGTTCTCCGCTTCCCCAACACCTCGAGTTTATCTCTTGATCAAGTCCCAAAAGCTTGCATCTAGCAGTGTAAGAAGGTCGATCATGCCACGTAGTTTACACAGACAGCAGTTTACCGGTAAATTCTACCAACAAGACTGTGGAATGGCCTAAGGCGTGCGTGGCGATCTCGAGACTGTGGAGGCTGAGCTGATGCACACGGGCGCCTGCACGACAGACATGGTATTAAAGAAGCCTTGCCAGAGCCTCGAGAGGTTTTAAGTGTAGCCTATTCCCTCTTCCTGCTCGTATTTGTAGCGTCACGTCCCGTCTTTTTCGTCACATATCAATATATTTCTTTCGTCAAAACTTATTTTCAGAAAGATATACCGAATAGCGAAATTTGTTCAAGATGGCCGAAGCAGGATTACTGCTAAGTGTAGTCTCTCTAACCTTCCAGGTCTTCTCAGGATGTGTTCAGGGTTCGTAGCTCTCCAACTCCATACTTCAACAAATACTGACCGTTTTCCAGGTTACCAGCTCCTGACGGACGCCAAACACATGCCCTCGGACTGCCAACATCTGCGAGTCCGCTTAAAGACTGAACAATATCGTCTTCTAGATTGGGCAGATGTAATCCGACTAGACGAGACCGACGATAACCTCCTCATTAGTAATTCTAGCAAAGGGCTCCTCCTAGATGTGCTAGACCAGCAAAGGCGGCTTCTCCACCAGTTTGGCCGGCTCGACGACAAGTACAAGAAACTATCTAGACCGCTGCTCGTAGACCTAGAAACAGAGAACAATGGCGTACTGCAGGATCCACCTCCATACTCGCCTACGGAAACGAGTCCCACGGTACAAAGAGTGGACTCGGATTTCCAGCGCAGGTTCCCGCAGTCTGAGGCTCTTCTCAACAAATCACTTGCCTGGGCGAAGAGATCGCGAGAGTATCCGAGACGACTCAGGTGGGCCATTTTTGACAAGACGAAGATGGAGCACCTAGTCCTCAAATTGAGCTCGTTCAACGACTTCATGCGCGAGATGCTCAACTCAGCCCAGCTCGAGACTCTCGCCATAAAGCAAACTCGCACCGAGTTCCAAATCATGCAATTGAACTCCAGCATCCAAAACCTGGTCCAGATCTTCGAATCCACAGCGCTGACGATGAAGCCTGGCGGCCGAAGAGGACGGTATCCTACAAACCCCGTTCGCGCCTTTATGCAAGCCCGGGGTCTAGATGAAACAGAAGAGGAGCACGACGCAGGGAAGCCTGTAAAACAGAGCCTCGCTACCCTTGCCCAGATCAAAGCCCTCAATTCTGCCATCGAGGACCCATCTCTCTTCACCGATGAATTCACAACCTCTATCAATCTACCCCACACCGCGTCTGAGATCCGCTCAGTGGAGCTCCCACGCTCGAACATCCGCATCCTAGACGAGGAGCCCGACGACGTAGGCGAGAGCCAGCGTGTGGAAGCGTACTACCAACCACCTCGCTCCAAGAAGACCTCTGTATGGATCGAATGGAAGACGTACGAGCCCCAAACCTACGCATCCTCTGGTCCAGACCCAAAGATCCACGAGCGTGTCAAGGCTCTCGCAGCCCTACTCAAGGAGAACAACCCCACGGACCAATTCCGCGCGCCACACTGCCTGGGCTACTTCCGCGATATCGACCCCGTGACTGGCGACGACCACTGCCGCTTTGGCCTCGTCTTTGAGAAGCCGAACGAGGCACATCCTAGCACGCGCCCGGTCTCTCTGCATGCGCTGCTCACGAGCGAGGATGTCGACATGCCGTCCCTCACCGACAGAATCACCCTCATGCGGATGCTAGCCGAGACGCTGGAGCGCCTACACGCAGTGAACTGGCTGCACAAAGGCCTCCGCTCCTCCAACATCCTCTTCTTCTCCGACAGCGGGGCGCTAGACATATCCTACAACGCCCCCTACATCAGCGGCTTCGACTACTCGCGCCCGGCCATGAACGACGACATGACGGAGAAGCCGCCCGAGAACGCCGCCAGCGACATCTACCGGCACCCGCGGGTCCAAGGCTCTGGGAATCGCGACAGCGGGCCCAACGGCCTCTCCAACGCTACGGGCTCCGGGTACAAGAAATCATACGACTTGTACAGCCTCGGCGTGATGCTGCTCGAGATTGCGTACTGGCAGCCCATCGACGCCATCTTGCAAATCCCTGATCTGCAGAACGCGAGGCCCAGCGTTACGATCAAGGTTCGGCAGAGGTTGCTGGATGAGAAGGAGGGGTTTTTGAAACATGTGAGAAGTCATCTGGGGGATACGGTGGAGAAGGTGGTTAGGGCTTGTTTGGAGGGGCCACAAGCTTTTGGGGTCGCAGAGGGGAGCGATGAGAAGAGAGAGGAGGTTGGAGCGGTGTTGCAGAAGATGTTTTATGAGAGGGTAGTGAGGGAGTTGGTGCTGATGAGGGTTTAGGGGGAGTCATGGATGGGGATAAAAGAGGGTGGGTGATGAGTAGCTTCTGGTGCTTTTTGGTTTTGTTCTTCAAGTTGGATGTGAATATAGAGCCGTTTGATATCCCTTTGGCATCTTGGTTCAAGTAAATAGCCTACTTTCGAATCTGACGCCTGTTATTCAACGCCTGTTTTGTTAAAATTGTGCCTTGCAGTGAACAAACAACTTCCCCTTTTGAGGCACAGAACCTCGGATCGTGTATTGGCTTATCTCGGTGTTTCAAAAGGAATCCTCCAAAATCTGTCGTCCATCATCACTAATTTCTATCAGGACCAGCGCATCCCATGGCATCCCGTCAGTCCGATCCCTCGCGAGAGGGTATGCAATAATCCGTAAAGTACAACGTCCACATGCCACCAGCGAGCCCTGCCCGTCCTGGCAAATTCGAATGGATGCGCGCTCAGTAACCAACTTTGATGAGGTAATCGGCCAGCTCGGACACAGAGCTGAAGGCCGGGGGGGTCTGGATTTCGGCTGGGTGGTGTGCGATCAGGAGGGCCTGCTTGGTCTTGATGACGATGAGGCCTTCCTTGCCCTGCGTCCACCATGTCAGTATGTATCCCCTTGCGTATGTGTGTGCGTGGTGGGGGCCGAAGCGGGAGATGTACCTTCTTCGCCTTCAACGCGCTGTCGGTCGACTCGATGGTCATGTACTTCTCGCCGTTTACTTTGACGCCTTGGCTGATCACCTTTTTCACGTGGTTGGGGTCGGAGCTTGAGTCTGTGAAGGAGTCGATGATGACCTGGAGTTCGTCTGCGGGCATCTGGCGCCGTGGTCAGCACATCATCGGGTTGTTGGTTTGCGCCATCCAGCTCCCTGCGTCTGTCTCTTTGTTCACGGTGGTGTTGCAGTCGCTTGCGGGTCATAGATGGCGCTCGCAGAGGAGGGCGGACGTACGGAGAAGCCGGGAGATGCGGCCCAAACGGCCTTGTCGCTTGCGCCGCAGATGATGGCTTTGTCGATGTTGCCAGTGCCGACGAGGCTGGAGATGGATTAGAGAGGGGGGGCCCGAGGACGGAGAAGCGCGGTTTACCTCTGGTCAACGTATGCTGGCGCCTGAGTTAGCGATGTGTCCTTGGGTGCGAGTGTGCCTGCTGCTCACCTTGCCAGGACATGTTTGAGGTGGGGGCTGCGCGAATGAGCGGAGCGTGTGTGTTGTGGAGGAGCAAGAGGGAGGGACTGGGTCAGTTGCAGAGGAGAGCCGTAGGCTGGAGACACAATATACGCGGGTTTGACTAAGCAGACGGTAGAAGTATTTGCGGTGAGGAGTTGTTGGGCAGGCGAGAGGAAGAGTAACAGTCAACACAAGTCGGGCTACAGGTGGTTCGAAAGTGGGGCAAACAAGTCTTTTTTAACCCCGCTTCGACGCCAGAGCACGAGCTGCCAAACCCGACCCAACGCTCAACGGCCTTTGACACGGCGGTATTCTTGTGCTTCCGCTCCTTGCGCCATCATGCCAGCCGTGACAATGTGTGGGGGTTGTCTTACCTTCGCAGACGAACGGCAATCAGTGCTGCCCCTCGCCGCCGACGATACGGAAGCTGATGCGGGCAGCACCGCATAGGTAGCGCCATATGACGATGTCTCACCGCAACTGCTCCTTGGCCTTTCATGCATAGCATGCACACCTGCCGATCTCCAGGCGAAGATGCTTTGCAGGAGCGAGATTCGCGAGAACCGGCCAGAGAGACAGGAACACGACGGCAAGACGCACGTCTCGCACGTCTGGATTCAAGAGGCACACACTATCACGGCGTGGAAGCCCTCGAGCTGTCCTGCTCCATCCCACGCCCCTCTCGATAGATTAAGTCTATATATCTCCGAGGCCTGCAGTCCGTCCCTGGGGCGTGGTCGAATGACCCGAGATTGCTCTCTCGACGCTGCTGTCGTTTGCATCTGACTGAATCCCACGCTCATCTAGCCCGCGGCTGCTATCCTCGGCTTATTCGTGCTGCATTTGAACCAGACACGGAATCACATTCTCAAAGAATGAATGCTGTTTGCGGACATGCTTATACCCTGCTCTGATTGGTCGAGTAAGCTTGAATCATGTGACTTCTGTCGGATCCAAGAGTAGACTAGCCTCTACTAGCTCCAAAGTTTTGGGCGCGTTCGTCTGTTTGAGCATCAACGTCACCTTCAAGCCGCCATGACAGGTCCACCCTCGCGCGACTGATCTCGAACACGCAAAGCCCACCCTCGACTCCAGTCCAGCAATCATGCCGTCCGACTCTCGCTCGCCGGCTCCCATGCGCTCCCGCAACGCTTCGCGCGGACGCTCTCTAACAAGATCGCGTTCTCGCTCGGGCAAGGCAGCTTCAGAGCACTCAAAGTCCCCAAGACGATCCATATCTCCGCGTTCCGCCTCGAGATCTCTATCGCCTGGTCCCGAGCGATCCCCAATACCGACAGGAGGACGCAATGGCAGGCGCAGCTACACCGCAGACAGCAGGTCGCGATCACTAACGAGAAGCTCCACAGGACGACGGCCGCGATCTTTGAGTCGCAGTCCTAGCCGGAGGAGCAGTTCGCCTGCACCTAGGAGCGCAAAGGTATACATCATCTCTGCCGCTGTCGAGTTTCGCCCGATGCGACTCCAGAGCAACTCAGCCTTGTCTCGAAACTCTTTCCTAACACCGCCTTAGATTGTCGTGGAGCTGCTCACCAAGAATGTCAAGGAAGACCATCTGCGCGAGATATTTGGAAAATATGGCCTTATCAAAGACCTGAAGCTGCCAATGAACCCAGCCTGTAAGTAAACGACAATACAGACCCAGCGTTGCTGACACGAAACCACAAGTCAACACGAACCGCGGCACTGCCTATATCATGTACGAGGAGATTGAAGACGCAGAAAAGGCGATTGCCAAAATGCACGAGGCCCAACTAGACGGTGCCAAAATCAACGTCTCCATTGTCCTGCCGCGACGCCGCTTCTCCCGCTCCCCACCACGAGCGACCGGAGCTCCTCGCCCCCGAGACTTCAGCTCGTACAATGCTCGTCAGGGAGGTGGGCCACCGGGTGCATACAGGCCGCCACCAATGTCGGGTCCCCCAGGACGATATAGATCCCCTCCACGTCGTCGATCGCGGTCACCAGCACGTGAATATGGAGGACGAGGAGGTCAGGGAAGAGGAGGACGTGGTGGTAGGGGAGGTAGAGACGACTATGGCGGTTACCGACCGCAACGTTCGGCTTCGAGATCAAGGTCCCCTAGGCGTACTCGTTCGAGGTCTTACTCCTCACGTTCTCCCTCCAGGACACCCCCAAGGAGACGAGGCGGAGCTGATAGCCACGGAAGACGTGAATCTCCACCGCGACGAGGACATGGAAGCAGGAGTGGTGGAGGTGGTGGCGGAGGCCGGAGGAGTCCAAGCTACAGCTCTTACGATAGCTATAGCGATCGCAGTCGCAGCAGGGATCGTGGTCAGGGTGGAAGAGATAGGAGGTAGTGAGTGGGCATTTCACTCGGTATTCATCTGGCATTTGGGATGTTTTCAATTTAGCCATTGGTAATTGGCTCGTAACATGGCAGGCGTGGAACTCAAAATGGAAATACCCTTTTCACCTTTATCCCAGTTACATTGGACTTTGTCCTCGATTCAGTTCTTCCTTATAGGTCATACAGCCAATTCGATGTGGGATGTACCAAAGTAGAGTCAGAGAGGTCTTTACCAATGCCTCGGATACACAATAGGATATGACAACTTTTCTCATGTCTCGTCTCGTAGCTTTATGCCCTTGGTGATACTATCTGTCAAGCCATCCTCAGCATAAACCCTGCCCCCTTCTGCTCCTCGTCCCTGTTGGCAAAAATGCCACTAAAATCAATCTCCTGGATGCCCGGTGCATCCCCCCTCTTCGGCGCAAGCGGCTCTCGCACCCTCCTCTTCTCCTGGCCCGCCTTACTCGGGAACGTTGGGAACATCTCCGGGGGCTTCGGCTTCGGGGACTCTGCAAAGTACGGATGCAGCAGCATCTCCTTCGCCGTGGGCCTCGCCTCAGGATTCAAACTCAGCAACGAGGAGAGCAACTCCGCGCCCGCATTTGTGAGAAACGGGAACTTGGCGCGAATCACCGAGCCGCTGTTTCGAGAATCTCGGGGCAGTTTCAGAGATTTGGCGTTGGGGAGGCGGTAAAATGCTGGCCAGGTTTTCTCCGTGGGCAGGCCGCAGAGGGTGAAGATTAGGGTTAGGGCGTCGACTTCGTTTTTGCCCGGCAGGAGCGGGGATTTGGTGAGAAGTTCGCCGAAGATGCAGCCTAGCGACCACATGTCGATGCTTGTGTCATAGGTGGTGGTTCCGAGGAGGAGTTCGGGGGCCCGGTACCACAGGGTCACCACGAGTTGGGTTAGAGGTGCTTGCGGGGGTGGTATGGTGCGAGACATGCCGAAGTCGGCGATTTTGAGGATGCCGCGGTTGTTGATGAGGATCTGGGAAATATTGGTTTGATGCTAGGGAGAAGCAGGGAGGGGAAGCTTACGTTTGACGTCTTCAGATCTCGATGCATGATGTAGTTGCTATGCAAAAAGTCCACAGCCCCCGCAAGCTGCCTCAACAACGTCTTGACCTCGGAGGCCAGAAACGGCTCCGGCATATCCTCCTGCAGCGTCTTAAGATCGTGCTCGAGGAACTCCATGACTAGAACCACCTCTTTCAGATCATCCCCCATGACAGTCTCTTTTAGATCGACAATGTTCTTGTGCCGAGCTTTCTGCAGGATGTTAATTTCCCTTAGGGCGGTGATGGGGAATCCATCTTGCTGATGGTCCATTTTCACTTTCTTGAGGGCTACAATTTCTCCGGTTGAAGTGTCCCGAGCTCGTGATACCCAGCCGTAGGAGCCTTCTTCGATGTGGTTGAGGACTTCAAAGTTGCTGGTGTGCCGGCAGGGGCCCCATCCGCCGGCCTCGAATCTGAGTAGGTTTCTCTCCGTAGGGTTAGGTCCATCACTGTTTTCTGGACTTCCGGATAGTCGTCGCCGTTTAGTAGGGCGAGATTCGGAGCCCTGTTGTTCTCTTGCTGCGGCAGCGGCGGCAGCGGTTGCTGCTGCTTCTTCAGCTTGCTGTTTTGCGAGCTTGAGGCGCTTCTTTTCTTCCTTCTCTTTCTTGCGTTTTGCATCAGCGACTGCGTCAGCCTCATCGTTGGCCCAGCGGGATGCTCCAGCCATTTTGGCGAAATGTTAAGTTGTACTTGGCGATAGTGGTTGTTGGGTAAAGGCACGTGTGCACGTGCATGTCGTGGTGGTGAATTTAACATGTGGTCCGAGCGCCTCCGAGATACCGATCGCGAAGTTTTGGACAGTCTCAAACCATCCATACGTCATGGAACTTCGGATAAAACACGAGTTATGAGAGCTAATTCTCTAAGTCTGCTTCGGACGGCTGCAAAGTATGCGGGTCCTCGCTCAATTGCGCACAGATCAGGACAATATGGGCTTCGGTGGTCTTCGAGCGAGGCACGGCAATGGTCCACGCCGCTTGCAAAGACGCTGGCGGAAGCTATCACTGTACATCTTCCCTAAGCTATATGATGTGAGAAGTAGCTAATTGATGTCCAGACTACAGGTCCCATCTCTGTAGCAGCGTACATGCGCCAATGCCTCACGTCTCCCGACGGCGGCTACTACACCAGACATACGACCGGGCACGACCAGTTTGGCGCAAAGGGCGACTTCATAACCTCGCCTGAGATCAGCCAGGTGTTCGGCGAGCTAGTCGGGATATGGCTGTATACCGAGTGGCTGGCTCAGGGCCAGAAAGAAAAGGTGCAGATAATCGAGGTCGGGCCTGGGCGGGGGACGTTGATGGATGATGTTCTGAGGGTACTTTTGATTCAGAAGTGTAAAGAAGGGCAAATGCTGATGGCGTGCAGACAATATCGACATTTAAGGCTTTTGCTAGGAGCATCGAGTCGATATATCTAGTAGAGGCGTCGCCTCATTTGCGGAAACAGCAGGCGAAGCTTCTTTCTGGAACGGAGGAGCTGGAGGAAGCTGAGCTGGGATGGAAGAGCCCGTGCAAACATCTCCTTGACTGCGATATCATCTGGTGTGAAGACATCAGATTTCTGCCGAAAGGTCCCTATTTCCCTTCTTCGATCATTCATTAAGCTTCCCTAACAAGTAACAGAGGAATCATCTACACCCTTCATCCTCGCCCACGAGTTCTTTGACGCCCTCCCAATTCACGTCTTCCAAAATACCGCTTCATCCAGCATCCCCGCCTCCTCCACAATCCTAACACCCACCGGTCCTATAACACCAAAACATGGACCCCAGGTTCCGAAAAATCATTGGCACGAGCTCGTTGTATCGCCAATTCAATCACCAACTGGAAAAGAAGATGCGGAAGAATTCCACCTCACAGTCTCCAAAACCCCGACTCCGCACTCCCTCTATCTCCCCCAGACATCATCTCGCTACAAAGCGCTATCCAAAACAGAGAATTCCATCATAGAGATCTCGCCTGAATCACTCTCCTATATCTCTGACTTCGCCATTCGAATAGGTGGCGCTAACCCTGCTCCACCTTCTCCTCCGCCTTCTCGGTCTCCTTCCAACACTTCTCCCGTCTCCCATTCCCCACCCACGCCCCCTTTTCAGAAGCCCAGTCCGTCTGGTGCCGCCCTAATTCTGGATTACGGACCCGCCGCCACCATTCCCGCTAATACACTCCGAGGAATCCGCGCCCACAAGCCGGTCTCGCCCTTCACATCTCCCGGTCTAGTCGATCTTTCCGCTGACGTAGATTTCCTTGCACTCGCCGAAACGGCACTGACTTCCTCTCCGAGGGTCGAGGTACACGGGCCTGTCGAGCAGGCATTTTTCTTGTCGACGATGGGGATCAAAGAGCGGACAGAGCGGTTGATACGGAAGGCAAAGCTGGGGAAGGATAGTGTAGCAGATATAGAAGAGACCGTGAAAAGACTAGATATCGGATGGAAAAGGCTAGTTGATCGGGGACCGACGGGGATGGGCAGGATTTACAAGGCCATGGCCATTGTGCCCTTTGCAGATGAGAAGGGGACAGTTAGAAGACCGGTAGGGTTTGGGGGGGATGTTGTGAGGTGAGGAAATAAGAAAATCGTATTGGGATGAATTACACCGTCTTCACTGTTCAATATGCTAAGACTACAAGAAATTCCCACGGTGTCTTCGACTTCGTCTCGACAAGCCTTCCAAACGGAGTGCCATGAAAAGCTCAGTTCAGAAGGACAACGTGAGCTAACTAGCGTCTGATCCTCCAAAAAGATCTCTCCTCTTTCTAAGCAACTGTATTGACCGACCCACGCACCTCCTAGCTCAGCCTCTTCCGCTTCCACCTCCTGGCTCAGTCTCTTCCTCTTCCACCTCCTTGACAATCCTTCGATACCTCTCCAATCCCCGTCCACGATTCACATCCACCTCGTCTGCTGCCATCTCCAAAACCTCTCTCTTTACATACATACAGGTCCTCGGCGTGGTCGGTTTCACTGATGGCGACAGGGGTTCCAGAAACGTTAACCCCGTCTCGAGCTGTACAGGCATTGTTCTTTTCAGCCGCCACCCCTCACTCCCATCTACCCATACCACTTTATTCACCTTCTTCGGAATACTCCGTAGGATATACTTCACAAACTCTTGAAGCTGTTCCGAAAGCCTTTCATTCTCCCTCTCCCCGCGAAAGAACGCCATCTTGCGGACATGGTCATGGAGTTTTTCCATTCGACCAGTCCACTTCTCGCTCCATAACGTGTACAGCACGCTAATCTCCAACGTATTCAGACTCACCATCTGGTTTAGATCCGGGTACGAGAAAGTCTGGATATGAGCGGGCAATCTCGAGCGCAGCCTATGCATTTCGATCCTCAAGTGCAACTTCGTGATCCGGGAGACATCCCAAGCTGGCGGAATAGTGATGGGCACAGGATCCGGTGTTTCTTCTTCCTCCCAGAGCCTCGCGACAACGGCGGGCGACTGCGATAGCACGCTTTTGCGGTAGTCGAGGTCGACAAGGAAACCATTCTGATATAGAATGGCAATCGCCTCGCCGTAGATCTGCTTGCACGTTCGGAGGATGGTGGTCGATACGCCCAGGCGGCGGGCAAAACAGACTTCGTCGGTGAGTAGATCGGAGGCACTGAATGGGGTAGGATGGGTGGAGAGCTGGTGCACGCGCATGGTCCCATTGAGCTCGTCGCGAGCGTACCGGCCCCTGTCTTTGGCAATGAGCAGGAGTTCGTAGACTGCGTTGCGGAGTTCACTGGGGAGTGAGAGGAAGGGGAAGATTCCGTGTCGTGAGAAGGTGGTCTTGGAGCCTTTACAGCCCTTGGACGAGGTCGGCCTCTTGGGAGCGAGCGAGCGTTGGCGCTTTTGGCTATATATGACATGAGTATTGATAGTTTGGGGGGTTTGGAGAGGTTTATTTACGTCAGTGTTGATGGCATGGCTGTTGAATTGTCTATATTTGAGTGAGGTGGTGATTTTTGGCGGTAGAGGACTGTCGTTGTTGGGTAATGGGAGGAGCGGGACTTTATGGTAGTGTTACGAGGTGTCGTTGTTGGGGGGTGGGAGGAGCGGGACTTTATGGTGGTGTTACAAGGCGTCGTTGGGTGGTGGGAGGAGTAGGACTTTATAGTGCTCGTTGGCGTCGCTATGGGGAAGAGACGAGTGATAGGGCATAGGCGGTGGGTGAAAGATATGTGAATAGAGGCGAGGTGATGAACTCCAGCAAAAGGATTAGGTGAAAGTGAGCAAAATCTCGTTGTCCACAACACCAGTGTTAATATTGTAGTACACGTTATAATTGTCAATTTCTCAAGAAGTGCTCTCTGGCTCTGAAGCACAGCACAGTATTCGAGAATCAGAAGATTGACATTGGGCGTGGTTATTGAGGAGAGATATATAACGTCCTCCTCTCCCTCCCCCTATTGCGAAGAGACTGACGTTCAGTTTAGCTGGGTGCAATGTCGCTTTTTGATACTATAGTTGAGAAGATGTGTTGTCATCTCAAGCAACTCCTGCCAGGCTTTCCTTTACTACAACCTACAAAGTTGTTCTATACACACTTTGGTAAACTTTTTCGTATAACATCCTACTAAGTAACAACACTAGATGTTGTGTACCGACCGAGATCTTTCTTCTAAGCAGCTCCCGAATATCTGAATTCCTCTGGACAATTGGCTCTTGAATAAAATACAAGTCTCTTTGGCCATCCATTAGGCTCTTTTCATCCGAAGACTACCACAAATCGCGCGAGCGAAATAGCTATAATTAGCATGATTATGCAGCTACATTCCCTCATCTCGCTGTTTGGTCATCTACAAAATCTCGCCTAAGTCATTTTCTCGCTACATGTTTCTCCTTCCCCGCATCTCTTGTTTAACTTTTCAAAGAACTTACACAATGGAGCCTCGCATGAAATTCGACGATGCAGCGTGGGAACGAAGCGATGCCATTTTTGACGAATGGAAAAGTAAGCTCTACGAAGAAACCACCATGCGAGCCATTGGCAATTTCATCAAGAAGCACCGCGGAGGTGTTCCTAAGGAATTATTCGCACCACAACGTGGAGCCTACAACGTCACCATCCGCATGCTATTTGACGACGGAGGGTCCGCCATCATTCGAATTCCATGTCCAGGGATTCACGTCTTCGCAGAGGAAAAGGTTCGGAAGGAGGTTTCCATAATGAAATACATTTCGGAAAACACCACGATACCAATTCCATTTGTGTTACACCACGGCATGACAGATGAGTGTCCTGGCCGCTTAGGCCCTTTCATCATCATGGAGTGGGTGGAGAATGTAGAAACACTATCGGATGCTCTCAACCTCCCCGGACTCTCAGTTCAGGACCGCCATCTTCTCGATCCGGCGATAGCAGAAGACAAATTGGAATTCGTCTACGAGCAAGTTGCCGACATCCTTCTACAGCTATCTAAGCTCACCTTCGACAAAATCGGTGCACCGATCGAATCCGAACCCGACGTATGGGCCGTGACTGAGCGCCCCTTGACATTCGACATGAATGAGCTAGTGCAACTTGGAAATTGCCCGCAATCAAAACTCCTCGATTCGACATATTGCACTTCAACTGCGTATTACTCCGCAATTGCTGATATGAAAATAATGCACCTTGACATGCAGCGCAACGATGCCATTGAATCGCCGGAGGACTGTAGACGAAAATACATTGGTCGACATCTTTTCAAGAAGCTTGCATCGGAGAAAAGATTGAGCCAACCAGAGCTTGAGAATGGCCCATTTCATATCTGGTGCGATGATCTCCGACCGGGAAACATGCTGGTTGACAAGGATTGTCGCATTCTAGCTGTCATCGACTGGGAGTTCACATACGCTGCACCTACCGAGTTCTCTCATAACCCACCCTGGTGGCTGCTCCTTGAGAAACTCCCGAGTACTGGTTTCGAGGGGTCGAGGACTGGTCCAGGCTTTACGAGCGTCGCCTCCAGACATTTTTGCGAGCCCTCGCTGGACGGGAGCAAGCTGCCATTGGTCGTGGGACTCTGAAAGAGGAGAATATACTATCGAGACGTATGCGAGAGAACTGGGAGAGCGGGCAGTTCTGGATCGATTATGCAGTGCGGAGGTCGTGGGCCTTTGATGCGATCTTCTGGACGCATATAGATCGGAAGTTCTTTGGGGGGAACGGAAAAGGGGAAGAGTATGAAGAACGGCTCTCCTTGCTGAGTGAGGACGAAAGAGAGAACATTGGGGCCTTTGTAGTGAAAAAGGTGGAGGAATCAAGAACGAGGATTTTGAGGGAGTAAGGACTGAGGCACCGACACCTATACCTTTATCCAAATAGTATTGAATATAATGACATAATGATGACTTGGTGCCTGGTTCCGCCGCCTCCTATCAAATATCCTGATATATAGTGCAAATGCTCTCAAAATAGTGTTACTAGAAAACAATCCTAGATGTAGTGTGGTGACTGAGCTTCTCATACATAGAAATCTACTGCATAGCTGACATCTGACATCCCTTTGGACCTCGAGCTTTAGGATCATAAAAAATTAAAAATCATGTTAAATGCCTCTTATAGACACAGTGGGACATGGTAAGGTAATGTATAATTATATAACCCCTTACTTGGATCACAACAGAGCTTGCTATCCTAGTGTCTTCCCATCCTTGTTGATAGCGTCGGCATACTGCCTCCGAGTCATGGTGCAGTATCCGTCTGTCTCCCAGTTCAAGGTGGTATATCGCATAAAGGTGTGGTCTGCGAGCCATGTGGCTTTTTCCGAGATGATGGAGGTGAGAAGTTTGCCACTGCTGGTGGAATTGGGAGTTATGGAACCCATTGGGGATTGTTGGGAGGGAGGTCCTGGCATAGGAGATCGAGTTCACCTCACTTTGGAGTTCTCTTTCCCACCTCACATATTCCAAAAACCATTACATTCCTTGTATCTACTGTGCCGCATCAAGTCAACACCCAAGTGTCAAATATAGCACAATCACACGTCAGCTCCAGGCCCACCAGAGGCCCAGCTACACCCTAACTACACTCACAAGAGCGCTGACATAAACAATCCAAGGGTTACAACAGCCATCCACAACTGCAATTCCAACGCTGGTTCGTCTCTCCACTCGCCCTTTGTCCACGGCTCCCCTCTACGAGTACCAACTGAAACGCAATGGAAATTTCGAAATCTCAGGAGACCAGATAGGTAGGTAGAGCTCGCATGATTTCGACGCAGTCAGACAGACTATCGGAACCATGACCAACACCAGACCCCCAAGGTGAGCGTGACCGTATGCGCCGTCAGGTAAACTTGACTTGAGCTTCGACCAGCTAGCGAACAAGAAAAGCTTGCTATGTAAAGTTTGGATATTTGTAAAGACAGAATAATAAAACTGGAATTGTTGAAAGTAAAACCCATCACGCAAGAAACTGCACACATATACCCAATAACCTTTTTCAAATAGATTTTATTTTCAGTTCAGTTTTCTACGCAAAAAATGTCCACTAATCGTACCAGACTTAACCCATCAGCTCTCAGATCCAATCGTTTCCAATACAACACGGTAGATTCACTGCGGGCCCTCCATCTAGGCTTCCGCCGTGGTTTCCGTAATATGTCATGCTCTAAACCAACCCCTTCCAAACACACGAAATGGCACATCAGTAGTTATAACGCCAAACGATGCGATATTTCAAAACAAGGCCCGAGAAACGCCGCGGAACAATCATCCCAAGTCCCAAAAGCCACATTGCAAATATTTAAAAGGAAGATATCGTACGTCGTAGGTGCATCGTCGGAAAAAGCCAGGTTGCGCTCTAGGAAGTCGTCCTATTCGTATCCGTTTCTTGATTGCTATTAGAGCCAGGAGGCGGGGCTTGTGTGGTTGGTGCTGACTGGGCAGCGATGCTCGAAGCGTCAGCGGGTAAGGGGTGTTCTTCTTGCCCGGTTCTTCTCGTCCTGCCGCTGAATACGCCGGAAAATCTGGTACTCAGTCTTCTGCTGCGCCGAGCAGCCGTGACGTCCTCGGTGCTTCCATTCGAACTCCCAGACGCTACATCGCCACTTCCATTGTGCAGCTGTTCGCGCAAGCGTCTCAGCGCAGATATGCGTTCTTCGGTTGAGGCGTTAGGACGGGAGCGGAATAATAAGATGTCCCGCAGAGCAGAGCGGCGGCGATGCGACATTCCCACTTCGGGCTGCAGAGGCGGAGCGAGCATCTCTGGGTCTTGCTGGTCGACAGAGCGGGGGCGGTTCTCGGGGCGCAGGTCGACACGGCTAATGATGGCTATTAGTTCATTGCCTCATATTAAGGCAGGAAACTTACCACAGAGGGCATGTGCCGGACACATTCAACAGCCATGGATCCACGCACTCTGGATGGAACTTGTGGCTGCAGGGGAGCAGGCGGATGTCTTGACCCTGTTCGAAATCGTCGGTGCATATTGAACATCCAAGGACCTCGTCGGGAGAACCCTCTGACGAGGGTACAGCCCCTGCTGCTACGGAAAGTGCTGGGGCGATGCCAGACTGCTGCTCGACGGCGGCGGTTCGTTGGACTTCGGTCTCGTCTGCAGGCCTAGTCTCGGTTCCAGCTTGGTCGGTTGGGGCTCTTGGTTCTGCGCTGGCATCATCCGCATTTCTTGCTTCTGTAGTGGATCCCAGTTCAACGTCGGTCGGCTTAGGCGGTTCAGGTTGGCCGAATTTGACAATCGGAATGGTATCCAGAATCGCCCTTCCAAGACCCCGCGCCCTGCTCTGTCGTGGCCGGCCTAAGACATCTCGCGGGCCATACCGGTCAGGGTGGCGATGTGCTCTGATGGCACCGGTGATGATTATTACGAGGAAGAGCGCTGTGATGATTCCGGTAATGCTATACAGAATGATCATTGCAACCGCAGTGGAAGGCGACGGGCCTAGTGGATTTGCTTGTTGTCTTGGGGTACCACTCCCATCATTAGGTCCCTCGGAGCGAGCGATGGAGATCGGGTATTTGGCAGAAGCATCAAGGCCGACCGTCTCATTAAGAACCTTTTGCGAATCTTCCCTGTGCGTCATGGAGAAAATCCGGAACTCCTGCAAGGGTGTGGAAATGCCCGTGTACTCACAGAAATCCGAGGCCGTGCTGTACAAGAGGATGGCTGTGATGTTGTTCTGCTCGTAGGCCTGCTGGAAGACACGGGTGGCGTCGATATTCCCCGGGTAGTCGTCGGGATTGCAGCTTATATAGGCAATGTCCTGAACGGTGAGATTCCTAGTGTTGTCTACATTTGTGTAGTAAAGGTTCCCTGTGAGTGGGGAGTTCTGTTGACTGTCAGCTTTACATCCGAGACAGTCCGGGGGGAAGGGCGCCAGACGATATTTGCAGTTGCTCCGCGTGAAATAGGTACCAGCCTAGAGATGTTTTCGCCCTTCTGGGTCTGCAATTCGATGATGCCGCGAAAGCTCAGGCCCGTGGATTCGTTCGAGGGCACGACGATGGCAGCAGCCGATATGGCGAAGAGGAGCGCACATGCGGCCCGTCGCACGGCCATAGCGCGCGAGGAAATGGACGACGCGCACCCAGCGGGGGCGTCAGGTCTCACTCCGGAATGTCGCAGCAGTGGCAGTCGCAGCGGTCGTCGGGAGTCATGCAGCGAGATGGGGATCGCTTCTTATCGATGGCTGGCGCTTGGCGGAGCGTTCTCCATCCATCAATCGACAACGGGCGGGGCTTCGAGGGCGCAACAGAGGGAGGCGGGCGGGAACAGAGGCAGAGGGTGCTCGCTATTACGGCGAGTCCATGACGTGGAGGAAGGGAGAGCGCAGCAGCAGAAGTAGCAGCAGCCGTGGACGTTGAACTGGCGCCCTTGCATCTAGTGCGAGGCCAGAATCCAGGATGCATCCAGGCCCGGCATGCTCGGAGGGAGGGGACCAGAGATCGCCAGCGTCGACCGGGACCATGATGCGGGCGCAAGGCCAAGGAGCAAGGGTGCATTTTTGTCACTGAAACCCGGCGCGTCGCTCATTTGGCTTGCACTGCCTCAACCTAGGGTGACTATGCGCCGTCCAAGTCATCGAGAGTCCGCATCTTCCGCCCTGTGTGTCTGTACAGGCGACCCAGCAGCCTCCGCGGCCTCCCGTAAGACCGCAAACAACCTGTATACGAAGTAAACGGCCACATCGTACAGCACCAGTTAACCGATGCCACCAGCAGGGAAAGGCGCGAATCTAATATCAGCCACAAAAGGCCTGAGAGCAACAAATCTCTCACACAGAACCCCGGAACCAGGGAGTGCCGAGTCCTCAGTCCGTCGTTGCCCGTGTTTGAGACGAGAGGGCGAGTCGAGGCGCTCGTGCAGTCCGCGTCACCTTGTCGCCCTAAGCATTAGAAATCCGCATTGCCAGTTGTTGGATAGGTATTTGAGTTGAGTGCATGTGTACTGTGTAAACTCGGAAGGTCCATGGCCTATCGAGACGCTAACAAGAACAAGCAATGCGCGACGGCGGGGAAAGCAGCGCGTGGGGTCTAGGGCTACTCAGCTGTCATGTGACAGCGAATGGATTGATCACGATTTGACATTTTGACAGGAAAAGAAAGGAAGCCACCGAGCAAAAAGCAGCTATGAACCCGTTACGCCTGCGCTATGTGCCGCCGAATGCCCGCCCCTCCTATTATGCAGAGAAAAGAAACATCGTCTTCTAAAACAAGTCCAGCCAGGCTCTAAGTATTAAAGAGAAGTAATCCTACCCATTCCTCCTAGTTCAATAGGCGCGGCCATATCCGCTTCGTCCCAGAGTTTTGAACGACATCGATTGGAACTGTTGCTCGACCAATCCACCGACAGCCAACGTGTCCGCTACATTGACCCCCATTCGATCCACGTCGTTGAAGCTGGAGAGGTAGAACCCAACAATGACGACCAAGTACGATAGGATGAGAATTGACCCCTTGAAATAATTGCTCTTTCCTTCGCCGTACATGTACGAGAGGAGGAAGACGCATAAGATCACGGTGATCATATCCCATTGTGGAAAGATCAAGGCTGCATCTGGCGTTAGTAGCGTTCTGGTGGCACAAGCAACTCGGGTTGACTTACTGAATGTCTGATGAATGACATCCTCAGGTTTGATGTACAGCGTGTGTATGGCGCTGTACAACACGAGCGCAGGAATCTGGAGGAGGCAAACCTGCAACGCGTATGCTGAACCAATCTCCATAGAGAGTGCAATGTTTCCGTTCATGGCGAAGGAGATGGCATTCTGTGAAGAAACCAGTCGTCAGCATATAATCTTGAGCATTGCCATTCCATGTTCAGCTTACCAGGAATTCCGTAGTGTTGGGCACAAGTGCAAACAAAGTGATCCCCAAGAACTTTTCATCAATGTCCGACCCTTCCAAAACCGCATCGACCGTGTTGACCAATATCTCGGCAATAACGGCATACGCAACGGTTGCAGTCATCAGAACGACAGCGCTCTTCGTCCTGCTCCAGTTGGGAGCATCGTGTCCGCCGGCAGCTTGGCCTGCATCCTCAGCCTCCTCCGCCACCGTGGTTGCGGTTCTCGTGTGAGGCGGCCGTTCTGGGTGGCCCTTGGCTGCAGTATTAGCCATATGAGCAGCTTTACGTGGCGCCTTTGTAGCATCTCGCGTGGCTAAAGCAGTAGTCGTAGCTGCTATTTCCGTAATCTGTCGGACCAGTGATTGATTGGCTTCGTCCGATAAGCCCTCAAGATGGAAGGGTTCATGTCGTTCGTCTCCGTCTTTGGGTGGGACAACGTGAGGGGTCTGTCCAGCTTTAGAAGTTGGCCGCCTGTACTCGGATGCTTCTCCGTTAGGTCCTAGCCCGACCTGTTGATAGGTTTGGCCGATAATACGCTTGTACAACTGGCTGCTTCGTATGTCGGCTCGGGCAATGGAATTACTAGTTTGCTGTCGTGTAAGCATGTGTGGATGCTCCATGGTTCCACTATTGCTCAGATGACTTGCTGCCATGTCGGCGACCTTCTTCTCGTCGAGTTCACTGCTCCAGATCACAGCAGCATGAGTCCTTAGAGTGAACAGTAAACCGATGACGTATGAAAGGAAGAGAAGAACGGCAGCAAACCAGATGTACGGTCGTACAGCCTGGATGAAAAAGGGGTCATGAATTGCCGGCGTCTGAGAGTAATAGCATCTTCGGCAATCTCTCTCCATGGGCATGTTGTGGTTACGATTGCATTGGTGGCAGTTCAACTCGTGGCTTCCATAGATCTGATAGAACAAAGTCGGCCCAAACGCTGCGATGACGGCGAACAGAAGCATGGTGGAGGTGACACCGGCTGATTTCACATTGAATCTTTGCGTCTTTCTCCTGAGAGCACCGAAGCACATGGACAGCCCGGGAAGGAAGAGGATACCCGCAAAAATACTGCCGATTATGCTTCCCTCCACAAGCTGGGCTTTGCCTTGATTCAAAGCCACGCAGTAGAGGAAAACCTCTACGATGGTGGAGAAGAAGGCGTTGATGGTCGCGCCTACTCCCATGGATGACTGGGCGGAAATGGAAGCAACTGCTTGGCCGATAAAGTACGCGAGGGGAATGATGGAAAACAACGCGAGCACAAAAACGAAGAACTGATCTGTTATCCACATCTTAAGGCCGAGCGAAACATCCAAGACCCAGTAGTCGAAGATGACAAATGCCACGAGACCTAATAGGTTGATGAGGAAAATGTTCGTTCCGTCAATGGTGTACTTCCAGTATTTGGTGCCCACAGCGCGATATGTGCACAGCAAGATGGATGAGGATTCCCCAGGTCGCCGCACAGTCCCACTATCGGTATGGAAAGATAGAGCTAGTGGATGTTTCCGGAGATGGTCGAACAGGAGAAGCGTGACTTTGCCCATTGGGATGGTGAAGACCATGAACCAACACAGCCCGGAGACGATAAACAGCGCAGGGCTGAAGATGCCGTAGAAGAAAAGGAAGAAAATGACTCGTCCAATATTCCACTTTCCACGGCCGAAGAGTCTCCTTTTGGTTTTGGCTGTGTCACTGTGGCTTATATTGGCGCGACCATCCCTACCAAGTAGACTGGTTGTTTCGTCAGAGGAATCGATGCTGTTTCTACGTCGCCCAACGAGCGATCCCGCGGTAGTAGTAGGCCCGAAGAAGAGTCGCCCTTCTTCAATATCCCCACTCTGCCACTGTTCGTATTCGCTAATGCTCCGACCATCGCCCTCGTCCTCCTCCGCATACGCTTCGTCTTGCATTAATTTTACGTACTTTCCAAAGGGATACAGTACATAGCCGGCAAGATGGAACAAAAGATGGGAATACTCCACACAGCTGTCTGCGAAAAAGAACAAGGCGCAGAAGAGACCTCCAGCCACCGCAATGAGGGCGAGCCACCATCCGAAGATCAAAGTCCAGGCAATGTTGAAGAGCAGAAGCCAGTTGTTGACAAACAACCCAGGGGTTGAGTGGATGTCGCCTTCAGCATTACGCTGCACTGATCTGTCTTTCTTATACAAAGCCGGTTTCCATATCCTGATACCGAATGGATGCGTAACGTTGATAGCCTCCTGGCGATCCTTGAGTGTAAAGCTCTCTGCATCGCTTAGATCGTCATCGTCATCGTCATCCCCGCCGTTCCCACTGTCCTCCTCTTCCGCCCTCACAGTGTCTGCCTCCGAGGAGGTCGGCTGCATATCGGGTTCGTCGTTCGTGGGTGGGCCTGCCGGTTCCTGCTCTTGCGTCTCCCCGCCGTCCGTCGAGTCCACAGTCATAAGCGTAGGGGGTTGAGCTGCAGTCCTTCGGCGAACCGTGGACGGCTTTCTGCGCAGTGTCTGGACTGGGCCTTGTCTCTGCTGCTTCTGCTGCTGTTGTTGCTCTTCAGACAGAATTTCGTCCTCGGCATCATCCACGGAGAACTCCTGGCCCTTGTGGGGGATGCGCGCGGAGGTTGTCCTTCGGCTCATGGGGGGCTTCTTTGCTTTAGAGGATTGCGGCTGGTCGGGCGAAGTCGTGGCCTGTTGTAGTCGACGGTCGATAGCGGAGGTTATGGAACCTGGGCTGCTGTTAGGGGCTGCTCAGATGAACACATTGGGTGCAGTTGGACGGAATGCTCACCGTATCCTGCTGTTTGGGACTGGGTGTGAACGGCAAGCGGTCTTCTGCGTGCCGACTCCGAGCTTGTTGCCGTCGCAAGCTGGGCGGTCGGCGAGTCGGCGCCATAGTCTGAGTTCCGTCGAGACAGGTTGGCGGATTGAGGGTTGCTTTTTCCTCCCGCAGTAGACGATCGGTCGCCTTCGGCCATGGCGAAAGTCGCGCCGCGTATGGGTGCCGCTGAACTGCGATGCGGGCCGGCTTGGCCGAGCGGATGCAGCTTATCTTGGAATATATCAAAGGGAGCTCAAGGCGAGTTCAAGTCTCTGCCACGAGGGGTGTGCGGCGAGGGTAGGAGGAGGTTGGCATAGGCATATCACACAAAACGACGCTGGGTGCCTCCGGGGGACGTGGAGGGGCCTAGCGGCGCAACTGTACAGATGACACTGTTTGGTGTGGGATCAGCCATCCATCACAAGGGAGAAAGCTGCAGGAAGGCCGGGGGTATTCCGAACGAAGTCTGGGGATCTTGCCAAGATAAGACAGCGCTGCGTCACACACGCACACGCACTGGTTGGACGGTTGGGGTAGACTTACACTTTGCAACTGAGCATTCGCTGGACGGCGCACTGCGATGGTGTTTCTGTGGAGCTGCTGCACGAGAACGCGTTGAACGGTGGCTGGTGGAAACGGTACCCCTGCACATGCGCTTGCCTGTCTGGGCGCTTGAGCTGGATTATCGTTTCGCCGAGGATTTGACAGTAACGCGGCGCTTGGATACCTAAACACCATCGCCATCGCCGCCTCTTCCTCTGCCATTCCCACCCGATCTCTGCCGTACCTCGACCCTCAGCCCAAGTGTCGCATTCTCTCACATCGCCGTGGTATCCGCCATCCACCGCCCTACGCCCAGCCCGTCTCCCGCGCCCGCCACCACCACTATGGCGCTCGACACCTTCTTCCACAACAAGATCGAGAGCATGAAGCTCGAAATCATACAGGGACAAGCGGTACTACGAAGATTAGAAGCCCAGCGGAACGACTACAACTCTCGCGTGCGGTTACTGCGAGAGGAGCTTGGCCTCCTCCAGCAGCCGGGGTCCTATGTTGGTGAGGTCGTCAAGGTGATGGGCACCAAGAAAGTACTCGTCAAAGTGCATCCCGAGGGCAAATATGGTGAGCTATATTCAACAAATATCTAATAGCCGTGCTAACCACTTTCCCCAGTCGTCGATATCTTCGACAACGTGGACATCAGCAAACTCACCGTCGGCAAGCGCGTCACGCTCCTCAGCGACTCGTACAAGCTAGAGAAGCTGCTCCCATCGTCCGTGGACCCCCTCGTCTCGCTCATGATGGTAGAGAAAGTCCCCGATAGCACATATGATATGATCGGAGGCTTGGATCAGCAGATCAAGGAGATCAAGGAAGTCATTGAGCTTGGTCTACAGCACCCCGAACTGTTCGAGTCACTCGGCATTGCACAGCCCAAGGGTGTGCTGCTCTATGGACCTCCCGGAACCGGAAAGACACTACTAGCCCGCGCAGTGGCGCATCACGCTGACTGCAAGTTCATTCGGGTCTCTGGTAGCGAGCTGGTGCAGAAGTACATTGGCGAGGGCAGTCGCATGGTGCGAGAGCTGTTCGTCATGGCCCGAGAGCATGCTCCCAGCATCATTTTCATGGATGAAATCGACAGCATCGGCTCGAGTCGTGTGGAAGGAAGCTCCGGCGGTGACTCGGAGGTGCAGCGGACCATGTTGGAGCTGTTGAATCAGCTTGATGGCTTTGAGCCGACCAAGAACATCAAGATTATCATGGCGACCAATCGTCTGGATATTCTGGATCCCGCGTTGCTTCGACCCGGCCGAATCGACCGAAAAATCGAGTTCCCCCCGCCAACAGTCGAGGCGCGTGCGGATATCTTGCGAATCCACTCAAGGAGTATGAACCTGACTCGAGGAATCAACCTCAATAAGATCGCAGAGAAGATGAATGGCTGTTCAGGCGCTGAACTCAAGGGTGTGTGCACCGAGGCGGGTATGTTCGCTCTGCGGGAGAGGAGAGTGCACGTCACCCAAGAAGACTTTGACCTCGCGACCGCCAAGGTACTTAACAAGCACGACGACAAAGCCACGAGTTTGAGCAAGCTTTGGAAGTGAGGTATCGTTCAGTATGGACCGGAGACGGCGATGAAGATTTTGGTGCGTGCTCGAGCTGAGGCATTTCGTGTACTATCAAGCATAGCAGGCATAGAGTCCATGGGCTACATCAAATCTTAATTCGAGGGCCATCTGCCACCAACACCGCATTCTTATGACAGGTTCCGCATGCGGTAGTCATATCCAGTGGCTCTTCGTATATGCTCTCACGTGATATCACGACATCTCGGCTCCCCAGACTGGGCGAGCTTGTTTAGCCCTGCGGATCCCGCCCATCCCGCTTCGCCCAACATCGCTCCTTGTCGATCACTTTGCAGCGAGTCCGCAGCCCATCCTCCCAGTTAAGCCCCGTCGATGGAAGGCTTTAAAGCCTGGTCGTACCCCCGTATTTCTCGCTAATGCAACTGTGTGGCTTGAGGAGATGCTATAGGAGAGACCCACCAAGATCTGTGGGAGCAGATATGACGTGCGCTTGAAGAAATGTACAAAGCCCTCTGTCACCACCGCCAGTGGGAACGAATAGTGAACGCCCTTTCGTCGTATACATGCATGGCGACAAAAGTAACGCTGATTGCGCGACCTGTTGTCCTCCACTCTAACCCACAAAGGCAGTTCCAACTCTTCGGCTACACATTTGAGCGGCACGTTCTGTAGCCCGAGCTGTAGCTATATTTCCCGGTCGTCGCGTCGTGCAGAACGTGTCGGAGACTTTGTGAGCTTCGTTTCCTTATCGTGGAGGGTTCTACTGCTTCGCTCCACCATCGGCCACCTCCATTGTTTTTCTCCCTATCCAACAACGCACGCCTAAGCTTCGCGCAACATGGCCGACTCGCCACCATCTCCCCAGAAGCTCGACTCGGAGCACAAGCATAATGGTGCTGGAGCTCATGAGATTCCACTGGTTCTTGAAGCTCCGGCTGCTGTCCTCGAAGAGGGATCTCTAGATCCTGTGTACGAGGCTAAGGCCAAAGTTCTCAACAAGGCGATCCAGGACATTGGGATGGGAAAATATCAGTGGCAGGTCAGCACTCATTTTCTTGCCATTTTGCTTTTTCCTACACGAGTAGTTTGGTTTTGTCCACGCCAGCCATTGCCCATCAATGAAACGTCTCGCAATAAATACCTATCATTGTAGCTAATACATACTGCAGCTCTTTATCGTCATAGGATTTGGCTGGGCATCCGATAACCTGTGGCCCATCGTCACATCTCTTATCTTCACACCCGTTAAGAACGAATTTCACCCAACGCGGGCGCCCTTCCTCACCCTCGCACAAAATATTGGCCTGCTTGTGGGCGCCGTTTTCTGGGGCTTCGGCTGTGATATTTTCGGTCGACGATGGGCGTTCAACCTCACTATCGGAGTGACAGCCGTCTTTGGGCTCATAGCTGCTGGATCACCCAATTTCGCTGCGATAGCCGTGTTTGCGGCACTGTGGAGTGTGGGCGTAGGCGGTAATCTGCCGGTTGACAGTGCAATCTTCCTCGAGTTCTTGCCAGGCAGCCACCAGTACCTTCTGACGATTCTATCAATTGACTGGGCGCTGGCGCAGGTGTTTGCGACGCTGATAGCATGGCCGTTGCTGGGAAACCTGACATGTCAGGAAACCGAGAAGAATTGCACGAAGAGCAAGAACATGGGATGGAGGTATTTTATGCTCGCCATGGGCGGCGTAGCTATGCTCATGTTCTTCCTGCGCTTTGTGTGTTTCACCATCTACGAGTCGCCCAAGTTCCTAATGGGCAAGGGAAAGGATGCCGAAGCCGTCAAGGTTGTACATGAGGTTGCGCGTCGCAATGGGAAGACATCGACACTTACACTCGAGGACCTACAACTTTGCGACCAACTCGCAGCTCCCTTCTCCGTGCCCCAACAATCACATGCCACGGCCGCCATAAAGCGGAATCTCCAGAAGATCGATAACAAGCACGTCAAAGCGCTCTTTGCGACTAAGAAACTCGCCTTCAGCACGAGTCTCATCACGCTCATATGGGCATTCATTGGATTAGGCTTCCCGCTTTACAATGCTTTCCTCCCCTTCATCCAAGCGACCCGCGGCGCAGACTTTGGAGACGGCAGCACCTATCTGACATACCGCAACAGCCTAATCATTGCTGTGCTCGGAATCCCTGGATGCCTCCTCGGTGGCTTTTTAGTAGAGTACCCGCGCCTAGGCCGGAAGGGCACACTCTCACTCTCCACGGTCCTTACCGGCGTGTTCCTCTTCTGTTCGACCACGGCCTTGAACTCGAACGCGCTGCTCGGATGGAACTGTGCATACAACTTCATGTCAAATATAATGTATGCCGTGCTATACTCTTACACTCCCGAGATCTTCCCGACAAAGGATAGAGGCACTGGCAATGCGATCACGGCGAGCGCGAACCGTATCTTTGGAATCATGGCTCCGATCATTGCCATGTTTGCGAATCTACAGACGAGTGCGCCAGTATATGTGAGTGGGGCGTTATTTATTGCCGCTGGAGTACTGGTCTTGATTCTGCCGTTTGAGAGTCGTGGGAAGGCGAGTATGTAGGTGGAGGCCAGGTGCAATATTGATGATGAATAGAATGAGAAGATATGTCATTGATCTTGGAAAGCCAAATTGTATCCTCAAACTTCAACTTTGCCATGTTCTTCTTGCCTTGCTACTCTAATATTTACTCGGCTTCAAGTGCGGGAGGTGAGAAAGTCCATGGGCACTACGACTGTGTCCTCACTTGGCAGAAGCTAATTTCTGACCATCAAAAGTCAAATACATAGCCATGACACTAATATCATCCCGCAAGTTGTAAATATGTCCACAGTGAGCCCTTTCTTGCTACAGCGGCACGACGGCGTATGGGAGAGATGTTCCTTTGGGCTTTCCCATATAACGACTGCCTGTATTGAAAGATTAGACCCTTATTGAAAAGTATGCCCCACTTATGTGAATATTTCCCATCCATTCAATCAATCACTTTCCTAGGGCACTTCTGTCGCTGTCCCGTTTTGCCTATCCACCAATCTAACTGCTTCAAATCTAATCCTAACTCTCATATTTGACTACCTGTATTTGCTTCGCCGAGATATAGCACTCAGCGGCGTAATGTTATTCTAGGGCTTGGAGACACTCACCAACAGCGCACCAGATACCCCCAAACATCACGCTCGTGCAAGGACCCTGCATTAACGGGGCTAGACTATGTAGCTAACGTGCACATGAAGTATAGCTTAAGGTATTTAGGACACGCCTCCACCGCTTCGTCAGTTTCGAAATGGACTCTCTCCAAGTCACGCGATAGCAAGATCCATATATTACACAGAGCCACGTAATTCTTTCTGTGTCTATATGACGCCTTGAATACCTAGCCAAAGCTATAAGCTAAGAAAGCGCATACGAACGATATCACGCTAGACGTTTATCTCGACACGCATTATGCATGTCACCACACGAGGCACAAGGGACATTTCACGTTCCTATATAAGAACATAGCCGTATAATTCTCTGGCAAAACACTTTGAATTAGGCTACTTATCCGTCCTCAGCCTTGGGTTTCATATTTGGTCCCCTTTTCATTGTCCTGGCTCTTATCCTGGCCTTGCTCAGACCTTGATCTGCGCCTTCCTGTTACTCCTGCTGTATGTTCTCCAGCTATTTAGCATCAACCTCGGTCTTGGCCACATGCTGTCATAGAGTCATCTCTAGTGAATGCGCCAGTACTATCGGCGATCCCCGTACCAGTGCCCCAGACTTGAGTCTCCACGGAAGCCATTTAGTTGAACAGTTATTCTTCGGGTGATCCGATGATAGAAAAGACCCTGCACATATTCTGGACGCCCACCCTATTTATGAAGTTAGAGTCCCGATAATGAGGGAGGCGTAAGAATAACAGTAGAAGAAGACGATGTGCCAATTGCTCCAGATGCTGGCGTAGGTATAGTCACGATTTCTGTCCACGAGCCTTCCGGGCTAGAGTCTACTACTGTCGAGCAGATGATCGACGCGATGCGGCAAGCATTTGGAGCCGAGTTAGATCGCGTGTGGCGGGATATCAATAAGCAGGACGTGAGCACGGCGATTAGTATGCAGACCTTTAAGTAGAATAAGCCGAATCAGTGTCACCCCCAGCCGCCGAATACACCAGGCGCCGACGTACCCGAGTCAAGGTCATCATCTAGTGCTTCTAGTGGCGAACCCGCAGGCACAGAACAGTCAGACGATGACCAATGATGATGATCTCGAACCATATGCTTTAGGAGAAGATGAAGAGATGGTGGAATTAGGAGATAGAGAGGAGGGCTACGAATGAGTATGATCTGAAATGAATTCTGTCCACACCTGGCTTGTACCATGTGCTTTGTGATCAGTGGGTTAGATGTGCTCTTCTCAAATTGGTGGGATCTGTGGCGATGATGTATCAACGAATCGTGGGCTAGATATCTATGCTCCGACAATACCGCGTGGTCTACCTACGATTTCTGAAGAGACACCGTCGGGGATGCTGCAGTGCCTGAGTTCAGAAATTCGCTCGACAGTTCTCTATCGCTAACGCCTCGAGATCCTGGGAAGGGTTCTGATGAATGGACTTATTTGTTGACGCCATGTGGAGTACGGGCTATAGCGGAATGGACGAACGTAACGTATCTGGAGATATCAGTGTACGACTCAATAGGAGGATACTGTTGGGGTTCAAGTTTCCCATTGAGAAGCAACGACAGGCGGCGACAATAAACAAGCTAGACTGTTACAAACTGTGCCTAATAGTAACAATCCCAACTCACGTAGTGTGCGGAATCTTCTTACAGCCGTTCTTGAGTGCACTGGTGAAGCAGTGGGTCCGTGCATCACCAAACTCACCTCGCAAACGCCCACGCCCACGCTACCTATCTTACAAACCTATCAATCCAAGTCAATGTATACATATTATTTGAATCCCTAATTCCTTCAATAAACAAGCCGTTCCAGGGCTCTCTCAAACACTGCGTTCGTCTGCGTTCTCAGTGTCTGAGGAGAAGCTTGGGGTTCGAGTCGGCTGGTGACCCATTATCCATTTGGAAGAAAGGACGCAGCTGAAAAAATATCTTACCAGAAAAAATATCTTATCTAAGAATATCTTACCTGGTAGGTCTACTAGGTTGTGGGAAAAATCATGAAACGCGGTCTTAACACGCCGTGTGGCTGAGTTTCCTCCACTCCTTTGGAGTGGGGTTCTTGTTTTGCTGGATTTTTGTGCTTTTGGGGGGGAGAGTGGGGGCGGGGGGCTTCCAGCTCTAGCATTTTGATAGTTCAGCGTCCATCCACGACCTCTGGTGTTCGTCTTTTTTTTGCACGGCCTCTTGAAGTTCATGGTTGGTCTTGGACATTTCGTTCGCCTCTACTCTCTCTTATGGAGGCATAGATCCGTCCTTCATCTCATCCCCTATGATTTGTAATATTACACCTACAACAATTCAACCTCTTGAACAATTATTCTTCGTGGTAGCGCTTGTCAAACTGTACGGTAAGTGCGGGCTCTTGGTTGCCGGTGTTGAATATTGGAGTTGCATTTTTTAAAGTAAAGTGGCGTCTCCGTTATTTATGTGACACTGCACGGTGCGTTGCTCATGCATTTTCAACCACTCTTACAGCTCCAAGGAGTACTGCATGAACACGCCCGTAAGCTGTCCACGGTTGTTCGTATCCATTCGTCGCCAGCACATCCTTTCACGATCTCACAAGCCCCCTGCGCCCCCTCGTGTCGTATCTGCCAAGCCGAAACACATTACTAGACTTACCTTGAACAGGCATGCTCGACGCTGTATCGTCAGACTGGCAGTGCTCACCGCTTTTAGGTTAGCGGGTATTTCTAGCTGTACGCCGGCTATCGACACTTACGTATAGATGCGCTGTTCTGCGAATTTGGTATTGGACTACACTTCTCCAAAGGCCCGAAAAGGCAGCCCTAGTGCTCCAACGGCTAGTTCTGCTGGGTACGTTCTACAGCGACTCTACGAACGGGAGTTGGGATCCTTGGCCGCAGGGGTAAGCGATTGCTTCTGGGCACGAACTAACGGAGCGACTGGCAGAGATGCTAGGGGAATTTCCCTGTTATCGTAATGAAATGCGATAATTGCTTACGGTACACATGTTGTCGCCCAACAAGGCAGACTCGACTGATGACTATGTGCCCCTGGGTCGGCATAGCCCAAGGGGCCGAAAACCTTAACCTTAACCGGGTCCCGGACCGTTAGACGACCTCGGAACGCTCAGCCACCTGCACCCCGATCGCCTCGCTTCACGTATCATTATAAAGCACATGCCGTTAGCGCCTCCAATGCAATGCAATAAAATCAGACCTCGACGACTTCGTGTTCCATTGCTCCGCCTTGCACCCGCCTTGCCATGGACGAGACCAAGTTGCGCCAGCTCGAGCGCCAGTACAAGCTGCGAGTCAAGACGGGCTGTGAGACCTGCAGGTAGGCAGCAATGTGTCTGACTACCACGCGACCAGCACACTGACTGGACGCCAGACTACGGCGCGTCAAGTGCGACGAGACCAAGCCAGAGTGCTTGAAATGCACCAAAGCAGGCCGCAAGTGCGAAGGCTACAAGCACGTCTCACGCCATTCTCGGGGCAATTCCCCCTCGGCTGCTGCGTCATTCAGAAACCCATCCTTCCTGGTCGTCCCGCAGAAGTTGTCTCCCGTCAGCGTTCCGAGAAACCCATCGCGAAGCCTCTCGCCAGACTCGGCTGAAAACCGCTCCTTCTTCTACTTCCAAACTCACACGCTTCCGAAATGGACCGAATTCTTCGACTCGGATCTCTGGAGCCAAAAGATCATGCAACTAAGCCATACCGAACCAGCCATCAAGCATGGAATCCTAGCCCTAAGCACCATGCACGAACGGTTCGAGCGCACTACCCCGATATTCAGTGCCAAAACCAAAGACTTTGCTTTTGTGCAGTACATGCAAGCCGTAAAGCATTCGAATGACCTTCTCGCAGCCCACGAAGAGGGTAAGGTGGACCTTGAAAAGGTTCTGATAGCATGCATCATCTTCACGTGCTACGAAAATCTTGCTGGCAACTACAGAGCGGCAAGCATGCATCTACGCAACGGGCTGCGCATTCTAAGTCAGCACAAGCGTGGCCGTCCTCCACAGAGCCCCTCAACAGCGGCACAGGAATCCATTGCGAACGTTCTCTATCGTTTCGACTTACAGGCCATGACCTTTTCTGACAATGCGTCCCCATACGACTACGGCCTAGAGAATCCTCCAGACTGTCCGCAGATTCCTGAGACATACACCCAGAACGCCAACGCCCGGAACGACCTTGTAGGTATCCTAAGATGCATGATGTGGATATCTGGCGTTGCGAACATTAACCCACAAGCTCCAGAACACCCCAAATGGCTCTTAATCTACACACAGTTAATGAGATCTTTCGAAACATGGGAGATCACATTTGACAAGTACCAGCAGAACATTCCGCCACACGAGCAGGGCGATCCAAAGCTATACGCGGGAAACACCCTCTTGAAGATACACGCGATCATGGCACGCACAATCATCGCCACAGGCGCTGGGCTGAAGAGTGAGATGGCCTGGGATGGGCTCGTGGACTCCTTCAAAACCATCGTCGACCTCGCCGAAACGCTCCCTACTCTCCCCCAACCAGCATCTCGATGCTCTTCGCACTCCCCATCCTCCCCTCCACGTAGTACCCCAGGTACACCGCAACCTCCTGCGGCAAAACACCGTCCTCTCGCTCCAAACCCAGCGACAGCAACAACTCCTTCGCCTCCCGGTCCATCTACGCTCGTATTCCTTCCAGACTCGTTCTCACAGACTCCCACCTCAAAATTCTTATCTGAGTGCATAACCGCTCCAAGCGTGACTCGGAAAGAGGCCTCGTACTCACCTTCGTGCGAAATCCAGCCAGTAGTCTCCACCTCGTCTCCACTTCCTGGAACCTCAACGCTAGTCTTCATTCCCGACATGAATCCGCAGACTCCCGCGCCGCAAACGTCGTCCGAGTATGTAGCCCCGCCAGCGGCGGCACGGAAACCCGCATCATTTTCACCCTCTTTCGAACTCTCGCCGATCGTGCCATTATTCGTAACAGCCTGCCGCTGTCGAGATCCTATATTACGAAGACGCGCGATCGCATTCCTCATGAACTGCCGGCGGCGGGAAGGCGTATGGGATTCCTTCGGCGCGGGTATGGTCGCACTAAATTGCGTCAAGATTGAAGAAGGAATAGACACGGTCGTCGATCTTGGGCCAGAAAGTTGGTTGCCGCTAAATCCGAGATGCAAAGACATGGGCGACATAATAGAGAGGAAGCGCGTGCAGGACGTCTTTGTTCAGGTCAACATGGCGGAACGGCAGATAGGTGTCAACTATTTGTTAAGGAGTGGAGAGAGTCTAGATCGGTACGTAAAGTTTTAGGGGAATTGCTAGTGGCATGTATACTAGGGTTTGATACCATATTTTCTTGTACTCATAAGTTACGATTTCTACCTTTATGATTTACGCACAAATTATAGACTATCTTCAATATTAGTATCGAGCCCCTTTCACACCACCCGATGATCAAATACTACGTAATCTACAGTCGCAACAACCAAGTCTCGAACAAGCTCGCTCCCCTTGGAGCCCAGGCTTCACCCCACTTTTGTCTCCCTCCAAAAGAAAATGGCCAACAAAAGGGCGCGTCAGTTTCCGTCTCCTTGTCCGAGAAATCCGGCCAACCCCGTCTGTACAGCTAAACCATTGCCCCTTTCGAGTAAGCGCATACGGGAAATGAATCCTTCCCGCCACACCGGCAATCCCCACCACATTCCCATGTCGCATGTTCATGTTGCTTGGTGTTCCTTTATGCACGGGTATGGCTGGTCATGGTGAAAAATAGTAACGGGTTTGAGGGGGCAGATTTTGCTTGGCGTTGCTGTTTGTACCGGTATATAGGGGGTTACCAACTTTTATTTTGCCTCGCCCTGGGATTGATTACTCGTAGATGGTGTTGATGACAGAGCTTGGTATCGTGGGAGGTAATGTCCGTTTCGTATTTAAGTGGTGTTTTCTCTCCAAGAAGTTTAACACCTTTCTATCGGTAAGGATTTAGGCTCGTGGCATACAGTATACAGTGCTTGCAAGGGCTCCTCTCTCAGCCCTACAAAGTAACACCTCCCCCACGCTAATGAGCTTAGAAATTCACCTCGAGTAACCTGGTAGAGCGACCGGCCTGCAACCTCCAATCCATCCTATGTCGAAAATACATTGTGTTGAATCGAAAGTGACTCAACATCGCTGGGGAGATATCAAGACGCTAACAGCGTATACGCATTGACATTTTGCATTAGAGCGTCGTCATGCCTGCGGGTGAGCGTTGCCGGGCCTTGGGTTGGAGCTTCAAGCATACAACCCTAATTTTATGGCTGGCTTGAGTGATTTTGTTTCGATGCACTTATCGATAACACGGGGTTGGCCATATACAGAACTGACCAACAGCACACCCGCTACTTGGTTTACCATGCCGGTTGCAAATCAAAGAAACATAGAACTATCATGAGCGTCGACGTGTCTAAGCTGAAGGGGACCATGTGCAATACTCTCTAGGCCTCACAGTAGATATACAGGACATGACATGGTATACTGCAAGTTGTCTGCGACAGCTGACCTAAGGAGTGATCTTGCAAGTCTGCGCGTAAACTGCACCTAAAAGAGACAGAACCCTAGTCGCACGCATGCATTAACATTGCTGTCAAGCTCAAAATAGCACTCTCACTCCACCGGCTCCGCTTCAAACCATCCAACAAATCATGAAATTGCACTCCCCAACCCGAGGCCCCGAGTCCCCGCTTCCACAAAGTTGCACCACAGAGGTCCCAGCCCAGTAAGACCCCACAGGAGTCAAGACACTTGAGCCTCGTCAATCTTCCTATCTGGGCAATCTTGCATAGACAGGAACATAAGCCCTTGAGATAAATGGTTTAGGAGGGTTGGTTCGAGAATGCTCAGGCCAATTGCACTTCTCCGTAGCTCGGGTTTGCAGCCAGTTGATTGGTTGGAAGACTGTGCCTTAGCCAAGCAACTCGTACTATGCCTGTTGGGGAGAGAGTCGCGTTTCCAACCCTAAGCGGAAGTTTTGAAATTGCCAGACTATTTCGTACAGGGTGTGGACAATAGTTTTATGAACGGGTCTTCCCCCCTTATGTTGTGATCGTGGTCTTCCTAAGTCGGCGTACTATTCAGCATACTGCAAGTTATTTCCGATCACCTCCCAGCAAGTTTCCCAGAGAAGAAACCCTCCATTTTTGAGAAATGGTCCTGGAATTTTGATTATTTATGTACCCGCCGGATCATTGGCTAACAGATGAAACCATGCAATTTGATTGGTGCAAATGCTCCGTAATCCAACATGTCGATACGAGAACCACCACAACGTTTGGTCGCACTCCTAAGCTCTCTTTGAATCATCCATAACATCAAGATAAACCGTCCCCATTACTCTGCGATTTTTCCACCTCCTACTTCCGTCCTCCCTCCAATTATTCCTACCGTGTTGTTGTCGTTCCTCCATTTCCACCACTACCGTCGCGAGTAGATTAACAATTAGCACATAGGCCGCTGCCCGCTCTAACGCAATATAAACGGAAATATTTCTTTGATCACATTGTTTCTCCATGTTTCTCCAGGCCACGTTTCCGCCCAAGGGAAACCCTTTGCTCCTCGTTCGTAATGAGGCGCGGAGACGACTTTCCCCTTTGCCCAGGGCTTGGATTCCGGGATGTGGGCGGTTGATTTGATTGATATAGTGAAGATGGAGCTGGCTTCTTTTGAATTCTCATTCTTTTCGCTGCATTCGCACATTTAGTTATCACGATGCCGTCTCTATCGTCCCTTCTCTCGGTGCTGAGTTTGTCTTCCCTCGCCCTCGGCGCCCCTCATGTCGTCAAACGCGCGCAAACCGTTTGGCTAGCAGGCGACTCGACCATGGCTAAAGCCTCGGACAACACTCAAGGTACGTAACATCACGCCTCCATCAACCGTTCGACCCTCTGACACCTTCTAGGCTGGGGTGAATACCTCAAGTACTCCCTCTCGCTTCCCGTGAACAACAAAGCCATCGGCGGCCGCAGCGCCCGTTCATACACTGTCGAGGGCCGTTTCCAAACAATCATCGACAGCGTTGCATCCAATGACATCGTCATCATCGAATTCGGCCACAACGACGGCGGCTCGCTCACGCCCACCGACAACGGGCGCACCGACTGCCCGGGTGCGGGTGCTGAGACCTGCAAATCGACTTACAACGGACAAGCCGTAACAGTCCTCACATACCCTGCATACCTCGTCAACGCCGGCAAAGCGCTCGTTGCCAAGGGCGCAAAAGTCATCATCGCGTCCCCCACGCCGAACAACCCGTGGGAGGGCGGCACCTTTTCATATACATCCCCGAGGTTCACCACGTACGGGAAGTCGGCGGTCAGTCAGATCGGGTCGAGTGCAATGTTTGTGGATCACGGGCTGTACGTGGCGAACATCTTCAAGACGCTGGGGAAGGCAAAGGTCGACACGCTCTTCCCGAATGACCACACGCATACGAGTGCTGCGGGCGCGGAAACGGTGGAGAAGGCGTTTGTCAAGGCGTTGTTGTGTGGAGGTGGTGGGTTCTTGGACGGATTTGTGAAGAATGGGACGGCGAGCGTGGAGGGGGCTTGCGTGTAGATCCCGAATGCCATTGGGGGGAAGTTGAGCCTGGATATTGTAGATTGATGCAGAGCAAACTGTAAATACAAGTCCGCGTGAAGCGTCTTTGATCTCCCCGAAACAAGCTCGCGTGTTGATCGAAAGTGTATGAAAATTGTTATTCCCACTTTGCGTAGCTGGTGGGACAACTTGTTGAGAGATACATGACTTACGGTATAAATACAGGAGCAATGGGCATCGTAAATGCTGGGACTGGATGCGGGTTGATAGTGTAATTGATAATACGCGAAGCGTCTCTCGCGGAACGGGAACATCGGACAGCTAATTAAAGCAAACTATTGTTGCTTGCGATGCCGCAACAAACTACAATTTTTAATATTTAAACTATGCAGAACTATACAGAATATCCTATTTTATAAAAAATATATATATATAAATTTTTAGCAATTATCTGTATTGCGCGTAGCTGCAGTAGAATATATCGATTTCCCTATTTCCGGAGCTCGCGTGACAACGTGAGGTCGAGTTTGCGCACGAGCCCTACCCTAACACATTTTTCGCTTAGCGCGCCAGTGACATAATGCTTCATCTTTCACCTTCACTTGACTGCCTAGCGGGGAAAGACTCACCCACCATGCAACAGGCCGCAGTCTTGCTATGGTCTTGCCTCCTCTCACTCCCCGTCCCCCGTAAACCCTCCACCGCCGGGTGCAACCCTCCCGCGCTTTCGCCCCTCGCATCAACTCGTTGATCCATCGCATCCCTCACGAACGCACTCGCATACTTCAATCGCTTCACCATAGAGCGCTCCCGCGCGCGCGCTTAGCTCGCCATCGCTCTCTCAGCAAAAGAACGAAGCGCTACGATGTCTTCCCCGGCTGAAGGCACCGCTGCCTCGACCTCGATACCAAACGGGACACAGGACATCCCCACCGGCGACTCGACCCTGGCGGAAGGCAAACCTGCAATAGATGACGCACAGGAACTGGTCCCGTATATTCCGGAAGATGCAGATGAGGCGACAAGACTTAAGCTTCTCACAACTGGTACCCGCGATCAAGATGACCTTGAGCGAGACATCGGTCGCCAGGCAGACCAGCTGCTCACAGAGCAAGCCGACGGGCGCGACAAGAAACGCATGGAGAAAACCGAGGCGGAGATCAAGCGGTGCGAGGTGGCGTTGGCAAAGTTACGGACGCGGCTTGTAATGCCTATCCTGGAGTCTGCAAAGGTCACGATCCGCAACGACATCGCATCGTACCAAAAGAAGATAGAAGAACTAGTCCAGGACTTGGACTCGATTCAGCAGCGCATCAATGATCGACACAAGGCGCCGGATGGTGAGGAGGATGTTGCAGATGGTTCCAACCAGCCTCTGCCGAATGAGTCTCGGCGAGACTTCTTGATACGAACTGGCAAGATCACACCTTTCTCAAAGCTGGCACAAAACCAGGCAAGTGCAGGGACTCTTGGGGAGGTCATGTTAGACGCAGAGATAGAGGACATCGTACAGGAGGTACCTAAAGGCCCAACTTCACATCGAAACCTCATGAAGCCTGGATTCCGGGATGCGGAGTCAAGCTCGGAGGCTGCTAGCCCCCCAAACATCTCTCGAACAACCAAGAAGAGGCGAATCACAGCATCTGGGACAGCCATTAGCTCACGCGAAACAAGCAGTGCGGTTGACAGCCCGGCTGCCGACTCTGATGACGCATTTGCCCCCGATATGGACGACCGAGAGCTCGCGGCGCTAGGTGATTCGGAGGGTATATCCGAGGAACCCACACAAGATGAAGAATACGAGGAGGATTCTGTCGGTCGGAAGCGAAAAGCTCGTTCCGTAAAATCCAAGAAGAAGGCAAACGTTTCGTACTCCGCGCAAGACGAGCAGGACCTCGCAGGACTCGACGATGGAAACGAGCGGCTCTTCCGGAAACGCATACATTTATGGGAATCGAATCGCGCAGCCGCTAGAAGGCGAGCTAGAGAGAAGGAGAGCGTCATCGTTGCTGATGAAGACGAGGATGAGGAAGAGTGTTATCAACGTCATCCCACAGAACCTGACACAGAGTTCGATAATGGGTTTCGCATCCCTGGAGATATATACCCAGCCTTGTTCGATTACCAAAAGACTGGCGTCCAGTGGCTCTGGGAACTGTATTCACAGAATGTTGGCGGCATCATCGGCGATGAGATGGGCTTGGGAAAGACCATCCAGGCCATCTCATTTATTGCTGGACTTCACTACTCAAAGAAGCTTTCCAAGCCTGTCATTGTGGTGTGCCCAGCTACTGTGATGAAGCAGTGGGTGAACGAGTTCCATCGCTGGTGGCCGGCTCTCCGTGTCTCGATCTTACATGGCTCAGGCAGCGGTATGCTCGATACCCGTCGAGAGGACCGCATGGAGCGAGAGATGGAATTAAGGAACTACGGCGACTATGATGAGACTTTGACGAAATCCGGCAAGGCTGCCAAATCAATCGTTGAGAAGGTCAAGCGCAATGGCCATGTTCTGGTTACGACTTACTCCGGACTGCAGACGTACTCAGAGTTCCTCATCCCAACTGAGTGGGAGTGCGCCATTTTGGATGAAGGACACAAGATTAGGAACCCACACACTTCTATCACAATTCACTGCAAGGAGCTCCGTACTCCTAACCGTGTCATCTTGTCTGGAACACCGATGCAGAACAATTTGACCGAGCTATGGTCCCTCTTCGACTTTGTGTTCCCTATGCGACTGGGCACTCTCGTCAACTTCCGCAATCAGTTTGAATTCCCTATCAAGCGGGGCGGGTACGCGAATGCGTCGAACTTGGAGTTTGAAACCGCAGTACAATGTGCAGAGACGCTGAAAGATGCCGTCAGTCCGTATTTACTGCAACGTTTCAAAGTTGATGTCGCAACCGATCTTCCGCAGAAAAAGGAGCAAGTGCTCTTCTGCAAGCTGACTCGTCAACAGCGTGAAGCTTACGAGAATTTCTTGCACTCGGAAGAGATGAAGTCTATCGCTACTGGCAAGCGGCAAATGCTATTTGGCGTTGACTACCTTCGAAAAATCTGCAATCACCCTGACCTCACGGAGCACAAGACGTTGTCGAAAAAGGAGGGATTTAACTACGGCGCCGCAAGCAAGTCTGGAAAGATGCAAGTCGTGAAAGAACTCCTCTCCTTGTGGCAAAAGGGCGGCCACAAGACACTCTTGTTCGCCCAGCACCGGATCATGCTCGACATCTTACAGAAGTTCCTCAAGACCATGCCAGGCATCAATTTCCGACGCATGGACGGCGAGACGCCCATCAAAGTCCGACAAGACCTTGTTGACGAGTTCAATAATGACCCGAATTTGCACGTGTTCCTTCTCACGACGAAAGTTGGCGGGTTGGGTGTGAATCTCACCGGTGCGAACCGCGTCATTATCTATGACCCCGATTGGAATCCATCGACCGACATCCAAGCCCGAGAGCGATCATGGCGTCTTGGACAGAAACGAGAGGTTGAGATATACCGTCTCATGTCTGCTGGTACTATCGAGGAGAAGATCTATCATCGCCAGATCTTCAAGCAATTTCTGACGAACAAGGTGTTGAAAGATCCGAAGCAGCGACAGGTACTGACCATCTTACCCTTTCGATTAAACTCCTTGCTAACTGTGTTTGTAGACTTTTCAGATGAGCGATCTGCACGATTTGTTCACTCTAGGCAGCGAGAACGCCGACGGCGAAACGGAAACGGGCAATCTGTTCCGCGGATCGGAGGTCAAATTCAAGGGCCAGCAAACTAACGATGGCAATGTTGCATCATCAGCCGATACGACTGCCCTAGAAGATCTCGCAGCCGTCCGAGGAATCGACCACGCAGAGGCCTTCCAAGGCCCTCCATCCGACTCTGAAGACGCTGCCAAAGACGGCACCGAAGGCAAATCTGACGAGCGCCTTCTCTCGACGATTTTCGCTAAATCGGGCGTACACTCGGTCCTGGAACACGACGCTATCGTCAACTCGACGGCTGGCGGCCGTAAACGCAGAGTTCAAGCCGATCCAGCGTTCATCCAGCGAGAAGCCAAGCGCGCAGCTGCTCAAGCCGCCGCAGAACTGAAAAAAGCCGAAGAGGAGGCTCGACGTGCACCCATCGGCGTGCCAACATGGACGGGTCTGTATGGCGAGGCTGGACGTCCCCAGGAACCTGCTCCTCGCGCTCAACCGTCCGGTCGTGGTGGATACGGCTCAACTCGAGCCGGACGAGGCGGTCGCGGCGGACCGTCGTCCTCTGCCATCTTGTCTAACCTAGCCACTCGTCAGGGCCGCGCAAACCCCGAAGACTCACGTTCATCCACCCCGGGCACGTCTGGCACGTCCACTCCATCCGGGTTCCGCGGCAGGCAGATGATGGGCATGATCCGCGACTTCATGCAGACGCATGGCGGGGTCGTACCTACACAGATGTTGGTCGATCACTTCAGCCCATACTGTCGTGCTGTACCAGGCCGGAATGAAGAGTTCAAAGAAATGCTGAAGTTGATTGCGACGATGGAGCGGGGTTCTCAGGGACGTGGGAGATGGGTGCTGAAGGAGGAGTGGAGGGCTGCTCCAGCGGGTACGGCTGGACGGCGGTAGGGCGGTAGGGCGGTAGGGCGGTATGAGGAAGGATTGAGATGGAATGCACAGTTGGGTGCGTCTCGGATGAGGAAATGGTCATGGTTAATGATTCCACGGCATGGTTTGCTCAAGCAGATCCTTGGGGCGTTTTTGCAATGGCATATGCATGGCATGGCATGGGAGGCGCGTTTGCTTCGTCGGAAGATACCACATTCTCGGCAGAGAACATTTGCGTTTGCATTCCTCACGTCTGTTGTCAACACGGACAACACGACACTAGTAAAATCAGAAAGATATACGAACAGTATCAAACAGTTGACTGTTTAGGAAATTCGAAATTCTGTTAAAATGATTGATTGATTTTTGATTTGGATGGTTCAAGTGCTATTAACATGGCATTTGTCTCATAAATAATGTCTCCCCTGCTTCTTAAAGCCAAGCATTACGTCTGTATCCATCTTGAACTCCTCCTCGACTCTTTCCTCTTTGTGGCTCTCTTTTAAATATTAGTAAATTCCCCGTACCCGAGCCCATGCCGATGCTCACATTCCACCCCCATACATTTGTAGCAAACGTTGATAAATAAAAACTCCAAAAACTCCAGGTAGATGATCCCTCTCAAACGTACGCTCAATATGTCAGTATCAATATCAGTATCAATAACGCGGCCCGTCTTTTTAAAACAACATATAAGGAGTGAATATATAACAGATTTGAAAATAGCGTAGCGTGGCAAAGGAACGAACGAACGAACGCCGTAGGGTATGCAGAATGCCGAAGCGAAGACGGCAGAAATTTCGAAGCGGAACGGAAGGATCAGGGCTAAATGGTAGGGCACGTGTTTACCACACCCCGAAGCTGGCGGCGAAGTAGAGCAGCGAGAAGATGGTGGTGCCGCTAGTGATGAGGAGGGCTTTGAGGGTTAGGGTCTCGAAGGCGGAGAGACCCGAGTTGCAGTTTGCGCATTTGAACTCTGGTATGTATTAGCGATATGACACGGTGGGGACTATGTGGTGAGACTTACCAGACCATGGCACGTAGGGCTGCGGCGTGTACATGCCAAAGATGAAACCATTGGCAAGGCCCAGATAGCCGGGCTTTGGCGCGGCACTCGGGCTTGATTCCGAGTCGTAGATCATGAGCGTGTACGTCTCGGTGAGCAGCGGGATGCTCGCGCTGGATTGGTAGGCGCCGGTGTCCCAGAGTATGGCGCCGCCCGTCTTCTCTACGGTCTGGTTCACAGCGAGAGTGTAGGTGGCCTGGTTCGCTGTGCATGTGGCCATGATGTCGATAGCCGAGGGCGTGATGGAGAGCGAAGTGTAGTTCCACGCCAGAGTCACCCAGTCTCCAACCTTGTAGTATTGGGGACCCGCAATGGCGGCAGGTGTTATCATGGAGATGCCTCCTGCAGGTAGGTCGGCGGCGAACGTGGTCTGGGTTTTCTTGGTCCTCGTGGAAGTGACCTTTGCCTGTGAGCCGGTGGCTTTTCCGGTGCTCTTATCATTGTTATCGCTCTGTTGTGCATCACTTGTGCTCTTGGTGTCGTCCTTTTGTGTCGCCGAGGGCTTGTCGGTGGTTGACTTGTTGTCTGAACACGCATGGGATCAGTCATTTCTCTCTACATTCTCGTCGAGGCAGAACTGACCTTCTTGCCGTCCGTATAGCACATTCTTCATCTCCTGTCCCCGACCATAGAGGACGTCCTTGATGTCGCTCCCGAAGACGTCTGACCACGCTGCCGAGACGGATGACACGGCGACGGCGGCCGCGAGCAACTGGGACGGCCTCATTGCGGGGTAGGTGTATGGAAAATAGAGGCGGAGATGCGGTCGGGAAGGCGGTGGCCTCGCAGCGGGCGGACGACGCGGAGAAAGGCGCTGTGGACGGAACGGACTCGGATGTTGTGCGAGGTGCTGGCGTGTGTTTTCGGCTCGACACGGGCGTCAACAACGGCAATAGCGAGGGACAAGGGGTGCAAAAGGGCCTCCTTCGTCTTTAACGAGCGACTGATGGAAGGAGGAGGAGGAGAAGCGAGAAAGAGGGCGTGAACGAGGGTCGGGAGGATGCGAGGCTGGAGGTGAGGAGCGAGAGGAGGTTAGGAGGCGTGGTGGTGGTGGACCTGAGCCAGAAAACAGCGTGAGCTAGGGGGCATTGCAGGCTTTGGGCCTAGCTGCCGGGGGCAACGCCGCCACCACTCCGCTCCGAGGGCTATTTTTGGCCGCGCCGTCATCATCACGTGCCCTGGACCACCCGTCGTGACAATGCAAGTATTCGGAACTGGGCTTTGGATTAATTGCAGCCATGACACAACCGAACCTGTATCCCCCCAGTCCCAAGTAAACTATCCTATTCCTCTGCAAAGAGACCATTTCCTGTCCACCAAGTCCAATTCCCCTTCAGCCCTCACTCCTCCTTTCCAAGTCCCCTTCACCACGCACCCCCTTCTCAGATCAGGCTCGCATAAGGCTCGGCATAGAACTGCCCGCGGCCCTTAAGATCGATATCCAGACCAGCAACAGCAATCTTCACAAGCTTCTCGTCCCACACAGAACTCGCATAAGCCACCGCCATGTCGATGCCTGTCACACAGTCAGTATCTCTGCCCTCTCGACCCCACACCTCGCAAACTCACCGCACCCCGCCCCGCCCGCGATCCACAACTTGGCGCCCTCAAAGTGCCCGTCCTCGATCACCCACCTCTGGTCCAGCCAGTCGACCTTGGGGAAAAACGTCTTGGCCGAGGCCAACATCATGCGGTTCGTAGTCGCCTTCTTCCCATCCAACACCCCGGCCTTGGCCAACCACATGCCGCCCGTACACGTACTCAACACAATCTTGGTCTGCTGGACCGCCTCCTGGATAAACACCAGACTCTCGTCTTTGACCGTCATCGGGTTCGGGCCGCCCAGGAACAAGATGTCCAGGTCCCGTGGCGCCGTCTCGTACGTGTGCGTTGGGCGGACGTACATCTCGGGGCTCACGAAGGCGAGCTCGAGCGACGAGGAGATGTAGAAGAACTCCATGGGGATGGCCAGATGGCGGAGCGCGGCCACCTCGGGCATGATGGAAGACACCAAGGTCATGATCTTTTCCGAGAGGTTTCCGATTATGTCGAGTCCGACCAGGTCCGACATTTGGACTTCTTCGTAGAGGACGCCGATGCGGAGGGGCTTGGTGGAAGACATTGTTCAAGCTGTCTGAAGAATTGGAATAGGCCTTGGGTTGGAAAGGGAACAATGGCTTTTCTATAAGAGTGCAAGTGTAGCTGGTGCTGGACTTGGGAGTTCAGGCTACTACGATTTATGTACTTGATGCTCAACATCCGTTCCGATCACTCTCTCCGAGACCGCGTTACGCATGGACGCGTTTGGAATGCGCCCACTCCTTCTCTTGTTGGCACAGAGTTTGCAGGCCAATAATGAGTCGGCTGCCTTAAGGGTCGGGACTTGGGAGGTCGGATCGGAAGTTGAGATTGCTTCCGGTTCCGTGGGGTCGCTAGCATGTTGACAACAAAGCGAACATTGACGATGAAGAGAATTGATTGACATCGATTGAAGTGTAGATCAGCAGGAGTGTGAGAGCACTGGGATTTAATTATCTGCGCTGGATTCTGGATCAAAGCAGACAGCAAATGATAGAGAATTCGACTTCGATATGAAAACGTTTATTAGATGGAATGATTTGTACTTCCTGTCCTCAGCCAACAACATCCTATTTACTAAGATACTCTGTGGCTCTGTGACTCTATGCTTAACCCTCCCTTTATACAACGGCGTTGATTGCGTAGTTCTGTCGGGAGACACTCGACAAACTGCACTCAGCACCAGTGGCTGTACACCACAGAATTCCAGTCTTCCATAATAGGACGTGCAAACACCGAGCACCAAACTACAACGTATCATGTCACCATGCAAGATAAAAACACGAGTCTTGTAACCGCAAAGGCGATCTTTACGCTTCACGCACGTGCAAATGCTACTCTCTAGAACCCGACTACAAACAGCAGTTCGTAAGATCGCCTTGAGCCCATCATTCTCAGGAAACTAGACTACATAGATCTACCAGGTGAGGATGGGCTTGATAGTCGTACCGGCGTGCACGTCGCCCAGCGCCTTCTCAAAGTCGTCGGCCTGGATTCCCAATTAGTCTCCAACACGCAAGAACAAGGAAAGATTGGCGACAAACCGGGTAGAATTTGATCAACTTCTCAATGGGCAGCTTGCCCTCGTGGTACCACTGTATCAGCTGCGGCACAAACTACAAAATTACGGTCAGTTTTCTTGCACTGTTTGGGAGTAGAAGGTAGAAAAACTTCACCTTTGCTGGTTTCGCATTCCCTTCAATGCACCCGCGGATCGTTTTCCCGTTCTACGCACAATCAGTCCAGTCCGATTAAGTCTTCCCCGCTCGTTGCCGGGGGAAATATCTTACCGCCAGCAAATCACTCAGATCGACATTGAGCGTCAACCCATTCATAATCCCAATCAAAATCAACTGCCCACCGCCCTGCAACGACGTCACGCCAGCTTCGATAATGGGCAACACGCCCGTAGTATCGATGTTGAAATTCGTTCCCTGGGGCACAATCTCCTTGATCGCCTTGTCGAGATCCGCTTTCAGGTCTGCGAAGTTTGACGTGTTGATTGTGTGAGTAGCGCCCACGGATTTCGCAATGTCCAGCCGGGATTGAACTTTATCGACAGCGACGATGGTTTTCGCGTTGCGGATTTTGGCCGCCTGTGTAGCGCGAAGGGACGGATTAGCACTCGACGATGTATGCAAACTGCGAATATATAGGAAAAGTCAAGGGGGGGAGGGGGAAAGAAAACATACAATGACAGCCAACATCCCCACGCCCCCCAAGCCAAAGACGGCAATACTGTCCTTGTCTCCCACCCTCGCCGTCTCCGTCACCGCCCCAGCACCAGTCTGGAACCCGCATCCAAACGGCACAAACAACTTGAGCTCGTCCTCGCTCCTCACCAAGCCGGTCACATTGAGCGCCGACCTCTCCTTGACAAGCGCAAAGTTGGCAAAGCTCGACTGCCCAAAGAAAGACCCAGCAACCGCCTCCCCGGCCCCGTTCTTATAAACACCCGCCTCAGACATGAGATTCAGCGCATTGAACCGCGAGCAGAAGCCCGGCTTCTCGCCCGCGCAGTTGTAGCAGTCGTCCGCGCCGCAGAAGTCAAAAGACAGCAGGACCAAATCCCCAGGCTTGACGTGCGTGATGCCGGCGCCGATCTTCTCGACGACGCCGCCCCCCTCGTGGCCCATGACTTTGGGGAACAGCATCCCGTACTCGGGGGGCACCATGCTTATGGCGAGATCCGTGTGGCAGACTCCAGAGGCCACGATGCGAACCAGGACTTCGTTGGGGGACGGGTCCCGCAGGGAAATGTCTTGCATGGCCCAGGTGGGCGCGCCATCTTTCGGGGGCGTGGTGACAATTGCGCGGGTCGATGTGGGGTATTCGGCCATGGCTGACTGACTGACTGACTGACTGCTAACTTCTACCCTTCGACTCTCCCCAAGGGAGGGGAGTCCCTGCGACTTTTATACATGACGGCGGCATGGGGACGTGCGGTGTAGTATGCCTTGGCACAAACGCGGCAGCGTGTACTTGATTGGAGCATCAGTGAATGCGTGCGGTATAGTGCCGTCAACCCCAGATGGAGCCAGCAGCAAGCCGAGCGGACTGGAAACGAATATGCAGACAATAAGCGGATCCTTGGACTTAGAACTACCGAGTCTGCAGTAAAAAGTAAGCTACTGAGAAATTGGTGCCTTTGGCCTGGGCGAAGGATTACATTGCCCACATATGTTCGGTCCGATCTCCTACTCGGGCACCATGAATGCCATAGGCTTCCCTAATAGCTCTAGCGCAGATGATATTCATGAATCGTTGGTATCACGGTCGTCAAAGACTCAATTGCAAGTGTGTTGTAAGCGGGCCCAGGCGAGTCCGGGGACCCCGCCGCCTTGCGTGAATGTGGCAGCTTAGAATAACATAAGCTGCTCAAAGGCCCCCTGCAGATGTTGTTCAGCATGACCTTTATTTGGAAGGCGTGCAGGTGTCCTACAGTGACAGCAGCCATACAAGGCAGCGTAGACGAGATTGTAGACAAGTGCTTACAGACCAGCGGATCTTTGCCCAGACCGTAACCCACATCACCTGGCTATCAATCCCCGTTTCAAACAATCAAGCAAGAGGGAAAGAGAAAATCAGTCGAATTCTATATGTTGCCTTGTAGCCCTGTAAATGTATCATCACCCAGTGTGTGCCATGTGATTCAACACTCCTATCCCGTGATGCCCAAAATGAATTTCACGCCAAAAATGCATTCACCGGTCCATGCCAAACCGTGAAATATAACAAAAGAAAAGAACCGCAACAAACGCCGGTAATAGGGGCCATGAGTCTTTGCCCCCATAATGCAACCAATCAGTGAATGTGACATCATTCCTGCTTGCTGATTACAAACGCAATTAAGTAAAGACGCCATCAGAGCAAATTATGTACTTGTACAAGGTTGTATGCAAGAAAGCGCGCGCTGGATTTGGGCGAGAAAGGTGTTGCGAGTGACGTGAAAGTCATAATGGAATTTGAACAGTCATCCAGCCTTCGTTCTTAGGCGGCATTATCCCGGTCTTCTAAAAGCCTCGACAGCAAGAGTTGGTGTTTCGACAAGGCGGTTGTTCGGGACACCCTCGTTCTTCCTCCGATCAAAAAAGTTCTGACATTCGTGTGAGATGAAAGTCCATTCAGCGAGAGCACGGCCGGCGTAACGACTGGAGGTTACAGCAGACCCAATCGGCTTGCAGCTTTTAACTGGGTGAATGTTGATCCCTTTCGTTTGGAGGAGGACTTGGCCCGGCAGAGGAAGTCGTGGTGGGGTGAGTCGCATGTTCTGATAGTTTCCAAATCGCTTGTCTACCCACTCCAAGGAAAATCGAAAACTATAGCTGCGATGGGTAGGTGGCGGTGACGGAGATGCCTTTTCAGCAGCCTCCGTTTTTGAAGTTGACGATGATTCCGCTGTGCTACTAGGTGAGACAGCATTCGTAGCCTTAGTGGTATTCTCCTTGTCTTTACGGGACGGGCCAGGACTTCGCGATTTCGATGTATTCTTTGGGGCGCTGATCAAATTACGCAACATACTCCAGCGTCCCTTCCCAACTTCTTCCTCGGGAAAGTCTTGGGAGTCCACTGACAGCGCAGAAGTGGGTCGTGACTCGGTGTTTGGAGCGGCATTCAATGAAAGTCGTTTCGGTGCCGGTTGAGACTGAAAAGACTGAACAACACCATCGAAGGAAATAAACGGGCCACTATTAGTGACTATAGGAGTATCATTACGGATGATAAGGAAACGTCGACCAGGGGCGGGATTGCAAGGTTGCGTGGAAGGCAGAAGGGTGTGTTTGAGCTCAGCCTCTTCCCGAATCCAAAGATAGTGTGACCAGACCGATCGTAAACGATCGCTTAAAGCTCGCATTATTTTGCTAAGACAGTTGTCAGTAAAGATATCGTTCCTAGGACAAGGGAACATACATGTCGGTAGCTGAATCATCCCCATCGAACCGTGCAACTCGCCAACACAGCAAACGCATGTAATATGATCGTACCATTGGACACCAATGATTGAATCGGCTTTCGAAGAACTCAGGTTCCAGTAGGAAATCTAAGCATAGACTTTCCTTGCGATGCTCGTCCGAGGCCAAGGTTGACCAAGTGCTGTACAAAAAGGCAAACAACTTGATCTCTGTTGCCGTATTTTGGCTCGCAGTCATTTGCTTGCACACTGAAAGCCAGAAAGACCAGTCTAAGACCGAATGTTGCTGAGGATCGAGTTGTTCATAACGGACCAGAATGACAAACGCCTCCCCAAGAAAGTCACAAAGTGTGTAGCAAGCGTTGCTGTTGTAGACCGACACTTTTCGCGCAGCACCTTTAAGAAGACGTCCAAAGCTTTCCGCAAATATTCGCCTCGATGTGCCAAGATGTGCGTTTCTCTCAGACAGAAAATCTCGAATTAGCATGATGACGCGGTTCTCCGCCATTAATCGCGTTGCGTTGGCTGGAGGGATAGGCAACGCGGATGCTGAAGTATCAGGGGCTTCCAACACGTCATCGAAGGTGATGGGCGTTGCTCCCGTCATAGGGTCTTCTGTCGGAGGAGGAACTGCATGCCGGTTGACAGTTGCGTCCAAATTGGTCAAGACCTGGGCGTGCACCATGATCAAGCCAGGCACGCACATACGCTCTGCATTGCTGGGCTCTACGGGGACAAAATCGGCCACGAGAATGTGCCAGTGTTTCACAAAAACGTAAAACAAATCACTCTCGGCACCTGACCAGCGCTTCACCCAAGTACCATACCAGTCTAGGTTAACGGTCCCAATTGGTAGAATGGCAGGACGGCGCAACATCCGCACAGTTTTGGTCAAAGTTTGGAATTTTAGTGAGTGGAGCATCGGCGGGAAAGATTGGACCACGCGCTCTGATAAAGCGTCTAGCCGGTCTTGCCTCGATATCCCTGATTCTTCGAGAACACGCTTCATGACATCCACGGTCGGATTCCACAGGCGCACAAGGACATCGGCAACCCCCGTGCAGAAGCAGAACGCATACGCACAAGTCTTGCCACAGAACGTTACGAGGCTGGATGCGGCGTTTCGAAGTGACATTTTGTCGATCACAAATGCCATTTGCGATAAGAGGTTTTGGGTGAAGATATTCCGCACGTTGTGGTAGACAGATTCGGCGAGAAAATCAGACGAGCTAGAGGCACTGGACCCTGCTGACCTTGCCGTTGTAGTGGATAATGTCTCTACACGATCTGCGAGGGCGCAAAACGGGGATGGTGCCGTCCTCCACTCTGGTCTCTCCATGACACCAGCAATCGCTTCGAGAATGGCTGGGCGGTCGGTGCCCGATATAGACTGATTGTTTCGCCCAGCAAGGAGTTCTAGGAGTCCGGTCCACCATCCATTTAGGATATTTGCCCGCCGATCCAGGTCCTCAGGGCGTAGTCTGTGGTTTGACGGGTGCGTAGAATACGAGCGCAAGAACGGGAGAAGCGTAGTACGGACGACATTTGCCTTTAGTGCCATAGATTTGGACTGGAATCTAAATTGATATTAGAGTGCGACTGGTACGTATTGATGCTGCAAAACTTACTTGCGGTGGTCCGCCTCTAGCGTCCGAAACACCGACCACAGCTCGTCTTTCTTGCGAGGCTCCGTTCTGGCACCTTTGAGCTTGTCCGAAGATAGATTTCGTGGGAGAGGCGGAATGTGGGTCGGGCTAGTCGGGGAGAAGTGAGAGGGCAGTCTGTCGGTAGAAAATGATTTAGGTATAGGGGGAACTGCAGGAGCATCAGAGGCTGCGGGATGTGCGTTTTGGGAGCTGGATGCAGTGAAGAGGCCGCTAAGTCTCTTTGCCTTCTTGGTGATAAGGCGATTCCTGGGGCTGTCCGGGCTGTCTGGGCTGTCTGCGACATCCCTCGTTCTGGTCTTGTCCGGCATGTTCAGTGTGCTCGTCAATGCCTTTTTCCGCGCCTCTTCCTGCTTCCGGGTCTCTTTTGTCGGCGACGAGGATCGCGACTGCGACGACATCCAGGACTTCCTCCTCAGCTTCGAGAGCGACCGCACCGGGGACATGGAACTGGGTGAGTTGGTCTGCTTGTGGTTCTCTTTGCGTGTTTCAGCGCGGCTTCGGTCGGGTGTGGGCTCTACGGAGGGGGAGGCCTCGCGGCTTTTGCTGGAAAACGACAAGAATCTCGACGACCGGCGTGAGTTGCTGGGCCTCAATTGTGGCATCTGTAGGTGTTCTAAAGGTGCCTCCTCCGAGTCCGGGCTTGACCCATCCGACGATGAATAGGACGTCCCATCTCCGTTATGGGCACCATTCTTCAGCTCCTCCTCCGAGATAGTACCCTTCAGCTCCAGGATCGCGGGCTCGTCCAACAGGTCCTTCACGTGGGGGAAGTAGGTGTAGCTTGCGGATTTGGGGAGTTGCTCGTGGTCTGGCTGCTGCTCGGCGGGAGGGAAGGCCTCGGAGGCGCTGCGATTCCGGGTCACATGTGCATTCGCGAGGAGGTCGTGGCCGGGCATGGCCTGCGCAACGACTGCTGGCATGGCGGGAGAGGGGGGGGAAGGGAGTGGAGGCGGCTACTGCTCCTCAGGCAGCGTCCACCGTTCGTCGACTCTTTCTCTATGGGTGTCCACCACTCATGGCTCCCAGACCAGGTGGGTGCGGCAAGGATCGGGCAGGCCGGTGGAGGGGAGTAGGGAGCACAGCGCAGTTCTCCTGGGGCACGACAGCGGATGTCAGCGGGGCGTGAGGGCGCTGGGGGTGTTTCGAGTGCGAGCGGGCCTGTCGGGTGTCGAGCAGCGTGGAAGAGCGGCGGGGGAGAGGCAGCGAGCGTGAGGAGGCGTGAGGAAGCTGGAGATAGCGACAGACTGGGGCGGATCAGAGAGGCAGGCGGGTGCTGGGCAGTCCTGGGAGACAAGCTGCACGTCGACTATGATTTCGGTAAATCTTGAGTGTCGCAGAAGCACAGCGTCCGGCAGGACTAGCAAGGTTCACGGCCGGTTTGTGGCGATGCGAGGCTGGGATCACCAGAGGCGGATCTTGTTTTAATCTCTCCTGCGCGCAAATCGCTGGCCGGAGCTTTTCTGCATCAGCGCTGCCGACATTCACGGCTCCCTCCCTCACCGTTCGCGGGCGGGTGAGCTACTGGCCGGCGTGCTGCGTCTTTGTGACCCCCGAGCCGTGGAAGCGCGGCGCCAACGAAGAACGTGCCAGTGCTGTGGCCAGGGCTGTGGGCAGAGCTGTTGCCGCGGGCTTGTGCAATTGCAGCAATTATTTATTCACCATCGGTGCACCGCTTACCCGTAGGGCTAAATATCAAACTAGTCCTTGCTTGCCTTGATGATTGGGCAACGGGAGTGGTCGAGGGCGTGCGGCGGCAACGTTGCTGTGAAGGGCCCCGACCACGTGCGCCTGTGTCGTTCACCGTTAAATTGCAGGCCATGTGCTTCCCAGCTATATCCACCGCACATATCAACGGCCCTGCGAACATGACGTCTTGCTTACAACGACTGCGCTGGCGCCGCTCTTCGCCCTCTGTCCGACTCCCGACTTCCGACGCAGGACCGTGACGAGTCCCCTGGAGTGGGCAGTCCTTGGTACTCATCACGGAGGGCTACCGATGGGGGGTAGCACAGCCGGCTCCTCCCCGTCTGCCTCATCTTGTTACAGAGTAGATAGCCGGCATGCATTGGGGCAATTATAGGAGAGCCAGAAACACCCATAGATTGTCTGCAGTCGTCTGAATGGGTGCAGGGGAAGCTAGCGAACAGTTAAAATCAAACTGCCCGGCATCATGCACGACTCAGCCAAGATATAGTTACACAGTCCCTAGGTGCGCAGCTGCGAACTTCCAAGGAGCCAATTAGTAAGCACCATCACTGGAAATGGCACAGCACGCGTTCAAGCTCCAGCACACGACGTCTGCCAGCTATCGGCCAATTGGAATGGACACAGCTGATGGATTTTGGTACAGGTGGTGGTGGTATTTACACTGCCAGCCTAGCTACCCTAATGGGCAGCTGGTGCGTCGTCCTCCGGCTCCTCCTCAAACCAGTCCTCCTCCACGGGCGCGGCGCCGTCCTCAGTAGTGGCTCCCTCGAGCTCTACCTGCTGAGTCTCATATGACTTGAGCTCGCTCGCAATGTCGGTCTCTTCCGGGGATGCTGGGGCTTTTGGGACGGCAAACTTCTGGACGTGGCCGTCCGAGTCCCCGGCCTGGACGGGCGTCGGCTTGTATGCTTTGAGTTCCCGCAGGTACAGGTCCTGCACCAGGTCGACTGCAGGGCGCCAATTGGGTCAGCACTCTCCTTGCGGGGCGATTGGGGATGGATCACCTTGTCGGGCGGCCGTGGGGATGATGAAGGTGCGTCGGGAGAGGAGGGCAGGCTGCTGGCGGGCAACGCGTACGAGGGTCTGGCGCTGCAGCGGGGTCAGAAAGCGCGCTCAAGCGGCGGGAGGGGCGCGCATACCGAGGCCCTGATGGATTGCGCAAGCATCGTGGCGGATTGGGGGCGTGTGGGAGCTGTCAAGGAGCTGCGGAGGTGGTGGAGGGAGTTTTCCCACGGCGACAGGCAAGAGCCGCCCGCTCGCTAGCGCATCCCGGGCTTGGCCCTGCTCACGTGACCGTGCCGCAGCCCGACTGATCAGGGCCACGGCGGTCCTCGCTGTCTGGCGTCGCTCGCACCCACCACCACCACACTCGCCGCCCTGCTCCCCCAGGACCACGAGCGTCGGTATTCACTCGTTGACATAGCTATCTACTACCATAATACAGCAACACAATAATAGACACCGCAGCGCCCTCAGAGTGCGCGCGGCGGACCCTGCTGCCGCCTTCGATCGACGTCGTCTGCCTCACTCCTCACGCCCTCCGCTGCGTCTGGGAGCCCGTCTCGACCGCGAGCAGCTAGCGCTAAGACTCTATTTCTCTCGTCTCCTGTCTCTTCGTGCGGTCCATAGCTTGTGCCCGTCGGCGCTCTCGTCCAGGCAAACCGCGCAATAAAGAACCCTCCGCGCCTCCGCCTGACCGTTTGTCTGCCACCACCTCCGCGCCTCCATCTCTATCAGCCACCACCCCATATTCGTGACCGCAAGTGAAGACATGTCGTACGCCCCCGATGGCCGCATCCTCTCGCCGGGCGAGGTCTACGAGGAGACAGCCGAGCAGGTCAAGGCGCAGGAGTGGACCGAAGACCTGAACGTCATCTTCATGTGCCCCGACTGCAAAGAGAATCCCCCAAACCTGGTCGAAGAGTTCTCGTCGGGCGACACCGTCTGCGGCTCGTGTGGACGTGTCCTAGCCGACCGCATCATCGACACCAGGTCCGAGTGGCGCACCTTTTCCAACGACGACCAAGGCAACGACGATCCCTCGCGTGTCGGAGACGCTGCTAATCCTCTTCTCCACGGCTCCCAGCTGCAGACTGAGATAGGATTTGGCGATGGTGGGCTGCGTGTCCGCGAGCTATCGCGCGCACAGAACAAGTCCAACCACGACAAGACGAACAAGTCGCTCCAGTCGGCCTACGGTCAGATCAGCACCCTATGCGAATCATCCAACATCCCCAAACTCGTCGCCGAGACCACAAAGATGCTGTACAAGGTCACTGACGACGCCAAGATCTTCAAGGGCAAGTCGCAGGACGCTATCATTGCCGGCTGTATCTTCATAGCATGTCGTCAGCACGAAGTCCCGCGTTCCTTCCGCGAAATATTCAAGTTGACCAACGTCTCGAAGAAGGAGATTGGCCGTACGTTCAAGGCCCTCGAGGCCCACCTCCAGAAAGCCCTCGCCAAGGACCAGAAGAAGCCAGCAGGCAGCACACCGACCGTCAGCGGGTCCTTCAAGCACACCAAGACGACCGTCGCTACAGACCTGATTGCACGTGCATGCAATAAGCTGAATCTTCCCAACCAAATCAGTATCATCGCGCAGGAGGCAGCCACTAAGGTCACTAATCTTGGTGTCGCTGCCGGACGGTCTCCGCTATCCATTACCGGGGCTTGCATCTACCTGGTTGCTCACCTAATGGGCCAAGGGCGCACTCCAAAGGATATCGGGCTGGCTGTGGATGTCAGCGACGGCACCATTCGCACGGCGTACAAGCTGATTCATGGCTCGATAGATGACATCATCGAGGATGATTGGGTCAGGAGGGGAGGCGACAAGTCCAAGATTCCCCCTGCCTAAAGGCCACCAGGCTGCTACTTACAATGTTTCCTAGCGAGTGCATGGGCGGCGTTTCTGGGCAGGTCTTTTGTCATAAACGGACAGATTGTGCTTGGACTTGGATGAATTGGCACAACTCAGACTGTTTTCTCCATGCCCCACATCCCATACCCCGATGCGAGGCAAACATGTCTGTCTGGCGACTTTTCACGGGTTTTCTTCGAAACTTCACTGTCCTCTCGACACTGATATTTTGATTTCCGGAACAAGAAGGCGAGATGGGATTATGATGGCCCCATGCGTACATCTAGGAGAAACGAGCTTCGGTCGAACCACATGACTACCTACGGGTCTAAGATAGAGAATAAGTCATCAAATTTGCATTTCTGTCTCTTTTTCCATCACTGACTTTCACGAGTGACGGCCCTTGCCTTGCCCTTGCCTTGCCCATGGAATTCCATGTCTAGGCCAGTGTTTATGCGGCTGCTCTTGCCACATGTGTTCATGTTGCTTGACATGTGGTCTTGACGCTAGTGGCCGCACTCAACGAGTCCCTCAGCAACTTCGCTCGACAATTATCTCACTTTACTCGCTTTACTCAATAGCCAATCCGAAGCCAACTAGTAACCCCACGATGATAGTCGTCCATGGTACCCCGGATTCATTCCAATACTGCATAGATATCACTGCACGGCCGAACTTTGGAAATTTATATGCAACCTGGCCTGAAACTTGAGGTTGAGGCTGACTAGTAGTTGGCTATGCTACTCATTTGCTAGCAGTACCACGACTTCTCCTGGTTGTTGCCAGACTCTCACAGCTATGCTGAATTATCCCAACTACGATTAGTACAACTCCTCGTCCTCGGATTTTGGCTCTCCTTCTCAATGGTAAACTTGTTATTGTATCGTTCTGTTGAGCACATGTGCCTTGGACTAGAGTTGCACCTTTCCAATTTCCACAGTGTTGAACAGGTAGGATGCTAGACTACACCAGAGAAACTATATAACCCTCAAGTATAAAATCTCGAAATTCCGTCGTGCTCGGTAGGTTTCCAAACTTCCGTCACTCTCTCACATCAGTACCTTACTTCTCGTCTCTCACCTACTCGTTTTCGTCTCCGCATCCATGGCCTCAGCCATGCCTGTCAGCCTCCCAGGGCGGACTCTCCTCCTCGTCTTCGCATACATCCTCTCGTTCCTCTCTCCCCTGGCCTCCGCGACTAATGCCGTCCACCTCGTCAACCACTGCCCCTACGACATGTACTTCTGGGTCGTAGGGCCCAACGAGCAAATCCACGACAATGCGTACTCAACAGTCCCAGGCAACGGGGGCACGGTCATCCACAGCATGCGAGCCATATCCCCGGAGAGTCCAGGCGGTATCAACATCAAGATCCGCGACCTGCCGCACTACGAGGTGGCGCCGGCGGGCATCATCCAAGTCGAGTACGCCCTAGATCTCGCCCAAAGCATGATCTTCTGGGACCTCAGCGCCATCGATTGCGCGCGCGATAGCAATCCAACGAACCCGTACTTCTGCCCCTTCGTCGATGGCGGCATCAAGATGTACACTACTGGAGGTCCCGCCCAAAAGGTGGCGACTTGTCTCGGGGCTCAGTGCTTAGATGCGTACACGGAGCATGGGGTTTGGCATGGCGAGCCGTCGTGGGGGATTGCCACGGGGCACGATCTCTTCTTTGAGACGTGCACCCATGGAGTTGGACTGCAGACGAATGAAGGGGGTGCGGCGCCTCCACCACCACC